>JBAMHV010000003.1:5665058-5695134 GCA_037177535.1 Pseudomugil gertrudae
TATATATATATATATATATATATATATGTGTGTGTGTGTGTGTGTGTGTGTGTGTGTGTGTGTGTGTGTGTGTGTGTGTGTGTATTGTATGTAATTAGTTAGCCATGGGCTACGTTTACATGGGACTTTTAATTCCTCTTTATATGCAAATAAAAGTTCATTCCGCTTTAAACAAAAAATGACCATGTAAACACCTAAAATGATATTTCAGAATTAAAATTAATTATTTATTTTATTCACCTTTATTCAGCTCTGAGTTCTTACCAGTCATTCTGAGCATGCTCATTACCTTTTCCCGCCGCAATGACTTTCATGCGCTGTCTTCTGCCTCCCATCTTCAACATTTTATTTTTCTTCTCCTCTTCAGCTGCTGACAAAAGTGAAGCAGTATGCTAGTCTCGAGCTAGTACTTCAAAAATATGATCAAAATTGAAGCAAAAATGGTACTTATTATGTAGTTTTCACTGTTAAACACCGTGAAGCAGGAAGTGGTTTGTTCGGTATCCATGCATGCGTCACGTTTACTGTCAGCAAAATTAAGCGAAAGAAGGCTTTCAGGATAGGCTGATTTAGACTCTAAATTGCCCATAGGAGTGTGTGTGAGTGTGCATGGTTATTTGTCTTTATGTGTTGGCCCTGTGGTGGACTGGCGACCTGTCCAGGGTGTACCCTGCCTCTCACCCGATGTCAGCTGGGATTGGCTCCAGCGAACCCGTTCAGGGAATATGCGGTAGAAAATGGATGGATCGATGTAAACTAAAAAGAAAAAAAAGTTTATTTTGGAATTAGTTCATTTTCAATTAAAAATCCTATGTAACCATACCCAATTCATTTATTGAATATGTATATATGTACTGTATTCATTTGTGTGTGTGTGTGTGTTATAGATAAGTCAGTTTTGTTTTTCATAACCAAGGTAAATGGTGATAAAATGAAAGTCTGACTAAGTGTGTCATTTAAATTTTTCAAACATAATTTTTTAAAATTTGCCAAACAACAGTAAAGCTGATTATCAATAAAAGCACAAAAATGAAACCCAGAAGAAATAAGCAAATAACTGGGGATGATAATGAATAGAGGTTTTTACAGCACCAAGCTCCTGGTGGCCTCCAGGTTTATGAATCCTTGAAATATCTCAGAGCTTTCGGTTTTTTTTATTTGTACATTTCCTTGTACTGTTAAAAAAGTAATGATTTATGTGCATGTAAATATTGTGTCAGTTATTGTATTGCACTGCTACCTGTACACAGCAGTCAGTGTATTCAAACGTTTTCTTTGCAAACAGATACTTGTGTTGAGTTTTTAAACATACTGTCAACAAAAACAGAAAATAATTACAGTGATTTGTTGAAACATAATAAAGTAAATGTAAATACAGTATATGAGGAATAAGTATTTGTTCCAATCTCAAAGCAATGTTGTTTAAAGTGAACATTTAGTCTGAGCAGCTTTATTGTTCAACACTGTCCGAACTCTTGTAAACACTAGTAGTTGTGAGAAATTGCTTCCCGTGTGTCTTAAAGGACTTTTTAAAGCTCTTCTTTGGAAGTTTCTGCCTTTTGTTCTGTTTTCTGTCAAAATGAGCCCACACTGCTTTAATATTGTGGAGCTCTGGAGAGAATCTACCACTATATTAGACCCATTGCTTCTGGTATTTAGTCCTGTTGTTGTAGTATGTGGCATATCTCAGCCTTTTCTCCCCATTTCCCTTCCTTAAGAATGACTTCTTAACAGCCACTGTTCCATTAAGACCATTTCTGATGAGGCTTCAGCCATCATTGGATGAATCAGGAGAAATCTTAATGTGTCTCTCAGGTACTTGATCTGGATTTTGGTCATGGGTGGTGCTTGGTTCATGCAACTTGAGATAGTGTTTCCTGACTTAAGATCCTCAGCTAAGATATTCAGCTACAAGGATTTGATTTAATAAAACGTTCAATTGGCTGTGTACCTACAGGTGTATGTGTGTGTATTGCTGGGAATGACAAAGTAATACTGTGTTTATCATTTTATTCTCGATTGTTGGGTCTTTTAATCCGATTATTATTGTTTTGTTTTATCAAAAAGTTCAGAATCCGACGTATGACGTCTACGTTACGTCTTGCGTCATCGTGATAACTCGACTGCGGAAGTGAACACGTGTGTGGTTGAAGGGTTCACCACCTCGCCTAAAGAAAGGCCACAACTCTTCTTTAGGTAAATACCCCTCTTTCTATTAAACGCGTAAACTTAAAGAATAACTATAAGCTGTGTGACACGGAAGGTTTACGGTTCTTAGATAAATGTGTTGTCTGACGGGTTTTCCTTCCCTGGAAGCTGAATCGTAAACTTCATGAGCTAGCCTGTTAGCCACTCAGCTAGCTTCAGAGTTCCGCGTGTTTAACCTAATTTCTGCTTTGCCAGGATCTGAAGTCAACCAACCTCCCATCTCCATCTCCTTTATCATGGCCGTGAGAGCGTCTTTTGAGAAAAACAACGAGATCGGCTGCTTCGCCAAACTCACAAACACTTACTGCCTGGTGGCTATCGGCGGTTCGGAAAACTTTTACAGGTTTTTTCAAATTAT
This sequence comes from Pseudomugil gertrudae, assembly GCA_037177535.1. Lineage (NCBI taxonomy): Eukaryota > Metazoa > Chordata > Actinopteri > Atheriniformes > Pseudomugilidae > Pseudomugil > Pseudomugil gertrudae. The sequence goes on from JBAMHV010000003.1 coordinate 5,667,625, forward strand.
TTACTCAACAAATAGATAATTACAATAAGGTATTATGAAGGAGAGCTTCTACAGGTGAGCTGCCACCTTCTTCACGTTATTTCTTGTCCGTTCACAAGCTGGAGACAACCAGGTGTGGAGGCAAACGTGATTTATCAATCATGGATGAGTTGTTATTTTTCCTGAAAGTTGACTTAAAAGTCATGACTATCTGTTGTAGGCTTTGTTGCCAAATACTGTGATTAAAACAAGAAACAGTCTGAAAATAAAACTATCTACTAAGTACTAAACGAAGATGCCCCAAACCACATAGACTTCATGAACACATGAATATATTCAGGGTCAAATCCCCCCATTCTTTGAAATTACATTTCAATGTGTTTTTCTTCTTCTTCAGTGTGTTTGAAGGTGAGTTGTCAGAAACCATCCCAGTGGTTCATGCCTCCATTGCAGGCTGTCGCATCATCGGGAGGTTGTGTGTTGGTGAGTAAAACTGAGCCTTTCTTCAATGTTCTCAGAACACTCTTCTAGCTAGTGATTAACTCAAACCTCTCCTATAAACAGGTAACCGCCATGGCCTTCTGGTGCCCAACAACACGACAGACCAGGAGCTGCAGCACATCAGAAACTGTCTGCCAGAGGCTGTGAAAATCCAGAGGGTGGAGGAAAGGTTGTCTGCACTTGGGAACGTCATCGCTTGCAATGACTATGTGGCACTGGTGCACCCCGACCTCGACAGAGTGAGATGATAAAAACACATATTTTAACACACCTGAAACCTTTGCTGACAAACTTTATTATAATCAGAACATAAGAGCGGTGCTCACAACAATTTAGAAACTCCATCAGAGAATAATCAATCTATCTCAGTGATAGATTGTAAAGACGTTTGGTCTTGTACGTACACAACAAGATATTGGGAAAAGATTCAGAATATATCAGGAAATCTCAGGTACTTTCATTGTACTGGTTCCAGTTCTGTTCTGGAGTCTCAGAGCCTTGGTGCTTTCTGGCAAACTGGTTTGCTTTCATGTCAGTTAAACTGGAACTCAGGTGGGATGACTTCATTCTGCAAAAGTAAGATTTGTTCCCAGGAATTGATGGTTAAGTTGTAAGGCAGCATTATAATCTACAGTTTCCAAAAATAAATAATGTATACAAACAAATGAGCAAATTTATTAAATTTAATCTAGCCTACCGAAATCTAAATTGGTTCAACACAGCAAAAATCAGGTTTTGTATTAAATGAATCATTCCTGTATTTTGTTGAACTCTGTTGGACTATCTGAACTTAATTTGAATTTAACTTAATCAAACTTTGCTGTGTGCAGAACAGAAGGCCTATTGAGAGGAACGAGGAGCTGCAGTGTAACTAAGCTAATTATCAGACTACTTAGTTTTTTTTATCACACCTATAAACCTGTTCCAGAGTAAATGCAACCTTCAGGCTTCAGTGCTGATTAGGCGGCAGTGGCTGAAGTGGTCAAGTAGGATGTCCAGATCGTATCCTACTCACCCAGTCATCTGTTGTTGTGACTCTCCTTGCCTCCAGTGTATCTGTATCACTGGTGTATGAATGTGTATGATTGTTTAGGTGTTTGTTGTTTTTGGCTTTCATGTTTCCGTCAGTCTGTCCAGAGTAGCTGTGGCTACACATGTAGCTTATCGTCACCAAGAATGACTTAGGATTGATAATGGATCAAATGGTCGGGCTTTGATTGGCATCTGCAATAAAGCTCAATTTAAATCTAACTTATTATTATGCAATAAATACTTTCATATTGTTCATGTATATTCAAAAGTTTAGACCAAATTAAGTTAACTTGTAAAGCATATAGTACATTTTGTGCAAACTGTTTTTGATGAGTAGTTTTTCAGCTATTCGAACTAGTTTTGGCGGGCCTGGTTTGATTGAATGTTGAATTATTGAAAGAGTGAAACGGGTGACTCGTCAGTTCTCTTTTTAACACGAATGCTCTGATTCTCAGGAGACAGAGGAGATCCTCGCGGACACACTGCAGGTCGAGGTTTTCCGTCAGACAGTAGCAGAGCAGGTCCTCGTCGGCTCCTACTGTACTTTCAGCAACCAGGGAGGCCTTGTCCACCCAAAAACGTCCATCGAAGACCAGGATGAGTTGTCGTCTCTGCTGCAGGTCCCCTTGGTGGTAAGTGCTGGCGGCTTTGTAATTTTATTCTGTTCTACTGTTAGTTTCATGAGTTGTAATTTGGTATACAGGGTACCAGTAAGTTGCTACGTTCTCTTCCAGGCTGGCACCGTGAACCGGGGCAGTGAGGTCATTGCAGCAGGAATGGTTGTCAATGACTGGTGCGCGTTCTGTGGGCTGGACACCACTAGCACTGAGCTGTCGGTCATTGAAAGTGTTTTCAGACTGAGTGACTCGGCACAGCCGTCTGCCATCGCCACAAGCATGAGGGACTCACTGATTGACAGGTGACAGGCACACATGCTCGCCTGCACGTGCACACACAGTTACCCTAAACTGGGCTACACAGAAATGTTTAACACAGACAGACTGAATGCTGTTTTGTGTTTTACTTGTGTCTCACCCCTGTAGTCTATGTACATTTCCATGGTAACGATGTGTCAGCATGCATGCAGCTGTGTTGATGCTACAGCTTTCCTGCAACTCAGCATTGTCTGGTCAAAATGAAAACTTTTTGGTTTAATCTAATTCATATGCCAGCATCAGATGACTGCTCCATATACAGAGTATCAGTGTCAGAGACTTGGATGAGCAGAAGCAGAGTGATTAGCGCTACAGCTAGTTAACTTATAATTAACCAACATGCACTAATTGGAGGAGTGGAATCCTGTTCTTATTGAGCATGTATAATATAGTAACTAGTAGTATTACAGAGGAAAAAATTAAGACATTGATTTAATAACTTTTTGCCAACTTTATTAATAGACCAAAGGAAGTTGATTAAAACAAAAAGAGAAGAAATGCTGTGAATTCCTGGAAGATTATGAATATTGAGCTTTAACATGTTTACGTCGTGAAAAAGAAGAATACATCTTTGAAGACATTAAAGCAGCTTAGTGTAAACCATATTCCTATTTCAGAGACAGGATTCACATCATTAGTTTTGTATTTAATGTTTCATATCACAGGTACAACATCTGACATGAAAAGTCTGCCTAGAAACTTTACTGTTTGCTACCAAATAAACCACCAGTGTCTGTTTTAACTACAACATACATAGCCTTATCAGAAACACTCTTCTTAACATCAGCAAGCCTTGTTTAAACCTGACTAAAGATGAACCACTGGGGGTTAAATGCAGAGAAGAAATTTCCCAGCTATGTAGGCGCTATGTAGTGCTGATACAGTTTGCAGTTTTGTGTGTTAGAAACATTGAACAGTACTTTTAGTCAAACATTTTTCCTGTTTGAGATTATCAATTATCTAAACTGACAGGAGAAAACAAACTATCTTCTACAGTAAAACCAGATGTTTCAGCTTCCTCTACACACAGAATCATCTGGAACACGGTGTTGGACTGTAAAATGATCTTTACCTGGGACTTTAATTATTAAACCCTTCCTTCCATGTGGATGAGAGTACTTTTAAAGTTCAATTAATTTATTGTCACTATGAGAAGAACTTGTGACTTAAACTGTTTATCTTCTAAGTGAAAGTTTTCCTGCAGCAGGTGTTTGGTTTAAACCTGAGCACTTTCCATCAGGTCTGATGAGCAAATTGTTGTCTGTTTCTCATCAGCATGGCGTAGAAGCGGCTGCAGCCAGTTTCCCTGCTGTGGACGACCCCTGCCACTCGAAGCTGCTGGACCTTCTCTGCAAACGTTTCCGTCAACGCAAACCTGGTTCCTTTTTCTCGTATCCCAGTTTTCACCCGCAGAACTATTAAAGTCATCACTTTATACCTTTGAGTGTTTTTGAGCAGATGGAGCTGGTGGATGGAGTGTGGTCAGAGATAATCTAGCTGCAGTCTTGTGTCAGGGAGTTTGGAGGAAAAGTTATGAATGTGTTTTTGAGCTGCTGTTTGAAGCCTAAATCCACACCGTCAGCTGCCATGTTTGGCTTCCTGTAGTCGTAAGAGCCAAATCCACTCCATCTTAAGGTTTATAGCAAACTTCCTCCAGTCTGATCTGTCTGATTGTGTGAAGTCTGTAAAACGCAAGCATGAATTTTAAAAGTGAAAGGGAAGGTAATTGGTCTGTGTTCAGAAAGCTTCATTCTGAGCTCTAAAATCACTGTTTGCATTTGAAACATCTACAAATTAAAAAAAAAATGCAGTGAGATGATAAACTTGTTTTTTTTCTTTACTGTATGAAACGAGAGAAATCTGATGTTTCCTTGAACTTGCTGTAAATAAATCACTTTTTATCCCTCTTATTTTTTTTTATGTTTTTAAGTATGGGAAGACAATGTTTCATATATGTACTTTGTATTGTAGCAAATCAGTTGGATATGCTGACACAGGAAGCACCACATAAATCTAATTTCTGTGTAAGAAATATTGAATGTTATTAGAAAAAGCTAAACTCTTTGCTGCACTACGTTCATGGAAATCCTTAGATTTGTGTTGACCCTTGATCCACATGTCTGAGGTGACGGGACTGAACACCTCGGCAGATAAATGCATTAATTCTCCCTGATCAAACCTAAATGAAGTCAGAACAAAAAGTAAATATCTTAGGCAGTCAGCATCAATGTTCTTTTGAACAGCTTAATCTTTAGCTTGCCCTTAAATGTAGATCAGGACTCTGCAGACCGGACAGAGTTTGGCAGTTCATGCCACTACTGAGGAGACAGCGGAGAAGAGGCTAGTGATTTAGTCCCATGTATTGGTGGTAGCACAAGGTGTCTCACTGGTTGAGCGTAGCTCTGGATTATGTAATAAATGTAGGCAGGTGCCGTTTGAGACAGTTTTGTAGGCCAGAAGCAAATCTTTAAATGCGATGTTGCTGCATTAACTCTGGTTGATTAAAAACCAAACGTGCTGCTGCATTCTGAACCATCTACAGAGGTTTGATTGAGCCTACAGCTGCTGGCACATAGTCAAAGTTTACACTTATTGGTGGAGGTAAGGAAGGATTGGCTGGACAGACTGAGCTCATTTTAGAAAGATTTAGCTGAAGGTGGTGAGCTTTCATCTATGCAGATATCAGCAGGGCATGTTGATGTTCTCATTGAAACGTTTGTGTCGTCGGGTGGGAAAGAGGAAATGCTGAGTTTCACCAGCATAGTGGTAGGAGAAGCCATGAAAGCTAATGACTGCACTAAGTGAGGAAATGTATAGAGAAACGAGAAGAGGACCGAGCACCGATCCCTGAAGCACTCGTTTTCAACAATTGCAACCTCGACACTTCCCCTTGAGATACTACAAAGGTAAAGGGTAACATTAGAAATTTATCTCTACAGTTTCATACCCTTGGTATATTTTTTTTACAATTATCTGGTGACCCAGCTGGAGGTCCCAGCCCCCAGTTTGATAACTGGTTTAGTCTTAATACAGTATTTCTCAAAAGAGGTATGTGAGGACCAGGGTTGAGAAACACTGGTCCAATCTAATCCTACTGAATAGTCCATTAAACATGTTGGAGCCTTCCTTTATTTTCACTAAAGAGTGCCAAATAAGCTGTGAGGTCTGAAATGACTAAGAGTCAAGTTTATAAGCATTTGTTTGGTTTTGTAGGATATATACCATTTTATTAACCTTTATTCACACAGATCCCACTGAGACACAGTCTCATTTACTAGAGACTTGTTTTACCTAACAGGCATGTTTCTCATTGTAGAAATCATGAGGTTACTACTGTACATAGCTGAACACACAGTCCTGTTAAGAGTCTAAAAAGTTGGGCATTTAAAAACGATGCATAATTTAAAGAACACTGAGTCGAATGCACCAAGTAGGACATGATGGAAATTTCTCTGGTGGAAAACTAAAGAAAAAACTGTTCTCACTGATAACAACTTTTTCTTGATCGAATTAATTTAGAAAAAGCAAATAGTTTGTTTTTCTAGCTTTATTATCTTAATCAGAAATTTTTTTTAAAAGAATAATTTTATTCTCAGTGACCCCGACAGATCCCAACTTTCTCAGGCCCCCCCCAATACATATGTAACATGAAGGGTCTAGGGCAGGGGTGTTAAGATCCAGTCCTCGAGGGCCGGAATCCAGCAAGTTTTGCTGTTTACCTGCACTCAACACACCAGATGCAAATCAAATAGATCCAACAGCTTCTTGTCAACCCATCAAGTCATTTCAGTCAGCTGTGTTGGAGCATAGAGACAACAAAAACCTGCTGGATACCGGCCCTCCAGGACCTGAGTTTGACAGCCCTGGTCTAGGGGAAGGTAGAGCCCATCTCAGCGATTACCTGATGAGAGGCAGGTACACCCTGGGTAGGTCGCAGTCTGTCAGAGACAAACTGGAGAATTTAGTGTCCAATTAACCTGGTCTTTGCAGGAGGAAGCTGGAGCCAAAATTACATTTTACATTTATAGGAATGTCTTGTAAAAGGGAGAGTTCCTTCTCATGCTTTGCAGCCCTTTGGTGCCACCTGCTGACAAGAAGCAGGAAATGCTATGACAAACAAACAGTGAAATCAAAACAAAGATAAATCTGTTTAAAGGCAGCTTTTTATTTTTTTTTAATATTGGCAAATGCTTTGAATAAGGTTGCAGCAGTGCATCTATGTACACCAATCCAAACAGTGAGAAAGCCTAAAGAAAAACACACTAATACAGATTGATTATATGATCGTTTATATGCAAAGTTTTCATTATACGCACGCACGCGCACACACGCACACACACTCACGTGGGTTCAGTTTTTGGTTTGGGAAACATCTAAAAAGAAAATTTGTTTCTTAAAACAGTACAATTATATTCATAGCGTAAAATCAATATACATTTATGACTTATTTTTAAAAAAATGATCAAAACATGCAAGTTTGTAGTGCAGAAAAACTTTTGTCTACAAATTCTTGTTACAGAAAGGCAGACAGAAGAGGAGCAGATACAAAAGAAGAAACATGTTACATAGATACAGTCCTTTCTTTAAAAAAACTAAGCCAACTCATATATTCATGTGCAAAAGAAGCTCATTCAGTTCCTACATCAGATACATTTTGTCAGGTCTACTAATCTGCTCGATGCTACTGTAGTGTTCTGACCAGGTGGAGGCGACGACTGTGAACATGATGCGGACAATTTTATTTTTCTTACGTTCGTCTGAAGGAAGGAATAAATACAGAAACTGACAGAAGAAAAAGATCCTGCGTGACCCCTCCTCTGAACCAGCAGCATCAGGGTGTCTGTGACATCTCTGCTCTCCTGAAACAGCTGTAGAAGCAGCTGGAGGCCTGCTGGAACAGAGTGAGGCTCTCGCGCTTTACTTCAACTCAGCTGCCTAACATCTATCCGACACAATCGGCTTCACCTGATTGGTTGCCGATAACATTAAAGAGTGTGATGAGCAGTGATGTTGTGCTTACGAGGCTGGAGGGCGGTTCCGAGTTGTCAGTGAACACACTGCAGCTATGCTTGTATGTCACCTGGAGGAGGCGTGAGGAGGAAATATTGCACATAAAGATGTTTTGACCCAAATCGCAGGAATTTTGAGCCCAACACGGTGACTCCAGCAGCTAGGTGAGCTTCAGAAAATCGGATTAAACTATTCTATTGAACACAAGCTTAACTACAGCTAAAACCGAGGACTTGAAACGTGTGGAGTTTTCTAGCTTACGTTGCTGCTGCAGTGATGATGGCATTTTGCCTCAGATTACATAGACCTGGACTTGGTGTAGCGTTCTGGTTTAGCATGATGGATGTATGTGGAATTAGTGATATAAAAATCAATGAATAATCAGAACTTGGGCTTTATGGGAGGAATGAGTCTGATCTGAACTGAGTCCTCCGGTGTTTTTAGTTGATGTACGTACTGACCAACAAAAAGAGGATGCTTGATTATAATGGGGGGGGGGATCACATGGACGCAGAGTGCATGTGTGAGCTTGTAATGCAACAAAGAGAGGAAGGCGGTTGCTTCTGGTGGATTGAGACACCTCAAGCATCCCCTTTCAGCCTCACTCCTCCCTGGTATGTTCATCCTCCCTGCACTGCCTAACAGCCGAAGGTCTCCTGCGAGGCGTACACCATGTAGAGGAAGCCATCCTCGTCTCTCTCCTGCTCATATATCTCAGAGATGGGAGTGGAAACAGACACCATGCTGTGCTGGTTGACGAGTAGGAAGAAGGCCTGGGTGGGGTTCAGCTGCAATCGACGCCTGTAAGGATTGGGGAAAGGAGGGGTTAAGAAAGGATGATAAGAAGAGGAAAGAGATTACTTTGCTGATCTGATTGGCTGGCATTGCAAATTTGCAGTGTTACAGAACAAGCCAAGCAAATGGAAAATACCAGATTTATGGCCATATGAACACTGGTATTTTAACAAATAGATAAATGATCGTGTTTCAGGATGACATTTTCTGGATTTTGTTCCGATTATGTGCAGACAAGATTTGAACTTGTTGCATCAGACGACCCTGCTGTATGCTTGGCTTGTGTTACTGTATGTGTCATTAATAAAGATGTTGTGATTACTTGGTTTCACAACTAATTAGAGTTGAACACCACGATTAATTAATCACAAAAATCCCTCAGTATCACTTTCCAGAAAGAAATATATCAGAACAATGTTGGCGGATCAGTGTAACATGCACATGGAACAAAAACGTAACAACGTCCACATTACTGCTTCCCGAGAAGGAAAGAGGTATTGCTTTAAACAAATCAATTACATCATCTTTGTTGGTTACAGAATATTGACCAAAATGGCTCAAAAGATATTAAAATGAAAGTTGCAGTGAAAAGAGGAATTACATCCACCTGCAGGATGAAAACTGGTTTCATAAATGCTGAGTAATTGGAATAAACAATGTGAATATTTACTTGGTATAATCCATTAAATTGTATAAAGATGACCCTGTTAGCCTCCACTCAGCGTGGAAAGCTTTGTTTTTTAATTTAAATTCCACTTCACCACACAAATAAAATCCACCTTTCCATATTGCACCATGTTTTGGGTTTTCCAGAAGCTGGCTTCTGATTGGTCAACATAGCTTCAGAGGTGGAGCCTAATCATTACATTTTCCTTTTGGGCAAGAGAGCAAAACTCTGCAATAAGTAGACGATCAAGACTCAGTACATCATTCAGTCACATAACCAGAAGATTAGATCAAAACATTAATGAAGCAACATTTCTCACACTGCAGGCATCAAAGCTTAATTCTTATTGTTACAGAGATCCAGTACATAAATATGAACTCAGCCTTCAGGTCCTGAGTGTGAGAAAAACAAACCAAACTGAATTCATTATGCTTGAATGACCCTCTGAGTTTCTGTTTCAGTCTCTGGACTAACTGAATGGGAGAAGACTGCGTATGAGTCTTTCAGCTGCAGCATCGGCTTTGATCGTTTCATTTGGTCTTTTAATTTATTCATTTTTAGCTTTTTGAAAATTAGCTTCTGGAGCATTTAAACAACTCTAATACTTTGTCATATGAATTAGTCAAATGTGCAGAGAATAAACGTTCCTTACAACCCATCAAAACTTGTAAAACAGCTCCTACTTGGAAAACAGTTTCAGCTTCATTGAACGTAACAAAAACCTTCATTTTAGTTTTCATAAAAATGTCTGAAATCAGCAGAGGATGTTAAAGCAATCCCACTTTTTTTTAGGACATCCTGATTCATGTTTCAGCTCATTTTAGTTCCCGCTCTCACATTTCACCTCCTTGGAGTCTCCTCACTTTCCATCATCAGTCTGTGTTGCTGCAGCAATGAATAAGATCCAGAAAAAGCAGCCCAGTCACCTGAGACATGATGGCAAATTCACTTTCATGGCGCGCTCACATCTTCAACAAGTAAAAGTGCTTTTGTATCTATTCCATGCTCAGCATTAAACATGTGTATCCCAGCCACAGATACGTCATGGTTAACAACCGGCTCATTAATCTGCAGCTGAATGAGAAATAAGTTTCACTGAGACACACACACACACTTGACCCATCTGATTGGTGAGGGTTTGCTGGTGACATCTACTCACCTGACAAGGTTTTCTGAAAGAGGCTACACTTTTCCAAAGTTTTACAAATCAATCTGTTAAAACATGGCTACAAAGATAGCACATTGGCCGTCTTTCTGCCAAGCGACCCTGGTTAATAAAGATGTTCTCAAGAGGGTTTAAAGAAGTGGACTAACTAACAGGTGTTTGTTTACCTGATGATCTTGACCAGCTCACTCATGTTGACGTGGTCAGGTACCAGGAACTTGGTCTTGTCCAAAACAGGCAGTTGCTTCTCTCCTTTATACCTCTCAATGATCACCTGCATACAGAATGAAGCACTAAAAGCACTTGTGAAGCACTTTAATGATGCTCAGCTCTATTAAATCAGTATATTTTGTAAGACTCTATTCTATTGTGTTTAATGGTAACTGTCAGACACCAGTATGATACTAAAAACCAACAGTTTCAACAGATACATGCTCATGGATCTCAGCTATGTGGAGAGTAGAGTGAGATTTTCTGAACAGCTTACAGGGATCTTGTTTGGGTGCTGCTCACGGATCTGCTGGACCTCTTTGCACCGGTCAGCTGTGGGAGAAAAAAATAAAGCATGAGAAACAACCTAGATTCCAGCTTCATTAATGTAGTTTGCAGTTCTTGTTTTTTTAATTGATATTTTTATCTTGCTGCAAACAATAACAGGATGTTTCAGCCAATCAGATTTTTTAGACATGATCATATAGACACAGCTTCCTATTTCAGAAAAACTAATCTTCAAAATGTGCAACTTTATTTAAAAAACGTAGCAGCTCTGATGAACAAGTTGATGAGCTTCTGGTATAAATCAGTTACCTGTTGCAGCTATATTCAGACATTGGAGCATAAAGCATGTTACATAGCGCTAAACAGGTTATCTAAGCGAAGATGAAGACGTGTAGGATCTTTCTACGTGATGTAACTCGTGAGGTTTGTGTTGTGGCAACTACAGGGGACAGGGATGAACAGAAAGTTATCTTAAACATGGATATTTCCAATAATCCTGGAGAACCATCCAGAGCTGTGGCATCTTTCTGTAAATTTTTGGTTTGATCCGGTTTTACAGCCTGAGGAATAATGGTTTATTCAGTAGAGAAAATAATGAGTTCACGGCTTGTAAACTGCACAGAAAGAAGCTGGACCAGCTGCCCTGACCCAGAACAAGTCAAACAACAGAGAAAAAGACATGTTACCACCAGAACTTTACCACAACAGTGTGTCCATTTACACTCACAAACCCTCCCCTGCCCTGACAATCCAACATGGCTAGCTTTTGGAGTTGTGGCAGCCAAGTTCACATTCAGAAACTAAAGCCGCTTTTCCATTATTGCCTACTCGCTTTACTCTACTGCCCGCCAGTACTCCACTCTACAGCCGCACAATGTGACTTTTAGATGCTTTGCGTCTGCAGAGGACCACAAAAAAATACGAAGAAAAAAGATCTTGTGGTAACTTTTAATCTGGGGCTTGGATTATGGTTATTGATGGGAAATAGACTCATGGAACAAATCAAGAGACGTCGTTAGAAGGCAAGAGAAAACACCCTGGATCACATTAGGCCAATCAGTGGACGCCACGCTACCCACATGACTCGACAGGCTTGGAACCAAAATGAAGTAAGAACGGCAAAATTAACTACACGGTTCCACAAATCCTAATGGAAATGCTCCGTTTCCATGTCGAGTTGTGTAAGGTCGGGTAGAGTCGGTACTAGTGGAAAAGCACCATAAGATAAAAGCTTGCAACAACACGTCTGTGTTTGTTTCATCAGTGATATTGAACCTGCTGCATCAACAAATCTGTACCCACATTATCCAAACCACAGCAGCCACTTAAAGTAAACCCAGCAAAACGAGCCTGTCTGCCCAATTTGCCAGTCTGTCTCAAACCAGCGCCTCCCCGGTGTCCACATCTTCTTTTTGTGGTGTAATATTTAAATGAGATCAGTTTGCTTTACTGCAGTGAGGTTTATTATGGGAATAACTTCAACAGCAGAGCTGCAAAGATGAACTAATAAGTGAATAATAATCTGAGTAACATGGACCATTTGCTGCCACAATCCGCATTACGTCTCTCCCTGCTCCAGCACACCTGAGTCAAATCAAATGGATCCAACAGCTTACAGAAATTCGCACAGTGACTCATTCGTGTGAATGTGGTGTGTTGGAACAAGGAGACAGAAAACTTTCCAGGGCAAAGGTTCCCACCCCGGCTTTAAACAGGAAACCAGTTTATGATGTACACAGAGAAAGTATCAAGTTTTGGACCGAGTTTGCATATAATTTGTGTGTGAATGCCATCTGTAGTTGCTGCTGTATTTCCTTTTTTTCCACTTTCTGCTGTGTTTTTTACCAGCTCAGTCTGACAGCCACTTTCTGAACAACTTCAGCTTCAAACTGTAGCAGGGCTTAAAAAGCTCAGATAAAAGTATGTGTGTGGAAGAAGTGCAGCTTGAAGAGCATGTTTTACAAGTGACAAGTTAAAGTAATAGATATATGTCTCTCACATGGTTGTAGAGGAATCCTGACCTAACTCCAACATTGCTTTGGTTCATAGAGGTTTACAGCGCTGCTTTCTGCACACTGTTGTAGATGTGCTGTTGTGTTTTGGATCATTGTGCTGTTATGAACCAGTTTCAGACGAGTTTTATCTGCCACACAGATGGCTTTACATCTGACTCTAGAATGCTTTTGTATACAGACGTGTTCATGCTTCACTCAATCGGGCCCCTCCAAACAAGACCTACTTGTTCAGTCTTTTTTTTAACCCATGAACTTTAACATTTCACAAACTAACTGAGGTCTGGAGAATGTGAGATGTAAGGCAAGGCAAGGCAAGTTTATTTGTATAGCACCTTTCATGTACAGACAACTCAAAGTGCTTTATGTAGCTCTTGGGTTGTTTGTTCTTTCTTTGAGAATTGAACAGTCATCTTGGGCTGAACTTGCTGGGACGTCCACTCATGGAAAAATTGACATCCGTCTTAAATGTGTTGGTGGATAGTGATGGACCACAAATAGTTTGGAAATAACCTTATAATAGGTCCCAGTCTGAACAGCAACCAATGCTGCTCTTCTCCTTAGCAGTGCTAAAACACACCTCAATGCTGAAGTGGCAAACCTCTGCTTTTATGCATGAGCTCACACTGATGAGGATCAATTAAGTGCAATGATTTGAGACTCGTGGCAGCTATAGACCCTCTGTAGGTCTTTAAAAGCAGAAACTATTTTATTTTTCCCAGAAATAAGTTTGAATACATTTTTAATGAAAACAGAAATCTCCATTAGGACATAAATGTCTCTTTTCTTTGATTATCTGAATTATAAATGTCCTCTTAGCACATCTGTGCTTGCCCTGTTTCTCCCAGTTTGTTGTAGTGCAAACATGAAACCTCTTTTTATCAAATCAAAATTACCTTTATCAAACAACTTTAACCAATGGTCAAAGTACCCAGGTTCTACCTTTTTAATGTGAAATGTGTCCATACTTAGATGAGATGTTAAAAAATTTAGGAAAAAGAGGGAGCCGTTTAATAGGAGAAGAAAGAACTTTGTTTTTTACACACTTCGTTAGTTTTATGTAACTATTTCGACATATTGATTGGAGTAATGTGTCACGTTTTTTTCAGGTCATGTATATATATATATATATATATTATATATTATATATATATATATATAAAATCAAGAATTTTCACCTGATGACTAGAAGAGCGCTTTAACTCATGCAGCACTCTTGTCCCATTCTCTCTTTATTCTTAGTGTTTGCTTGCATGTATGGTGTAGAGCAGGGGTGTCCAAAGTCGGTCCTCGAGGGCCACAGTCCTGCAGGTTTTCCATGTATTCTTGGTCCAACACAGACTCGTGTTAATCAGTCATTATTATGAACTTCATTGGCTTTTGTGTTCATTTAATGGAAGCCAGGCGTGTTGGAACAGGGATACATCAAAAGTCTTCAAAACAGCAGCCGTTGAGGACCAACTTTGGACACACCTGTCTAGAGTAAATGTTTCGCTCTATTACGTTTTGTTTTAGACTGCCCACGATGGAGTAATCAGACAAAAAGGGACAAGCTCCTCATCCAAGTTTGCATGTTGTAGAATGCATGATAAATTAATTTGCTTCCTACAATACAGATCCTGCTACATGTCTGCGTATACGCAAATTGCAATGACAATGGTTCAATATATAATTTGTAGCTCGAATGCTTTGTGTGTATTACAATATATCTAGGCATTTTGGTACTCTATATTTAAAACTGATCAACTAAGTGCTGAGTGCAATGATCCCTCTAGTTGCAACATATACGTTATGACGGACTGGTAACCTGTCCAGGGTGTACACTGCCTCTAGCCAGCTATTTACTGGAATATTCTTTAGCCCTGCAAAAACCTTGGTTGCCTTTTTGCTGTGGATGTAGCTGTGAAGAGTTAAGAAATCAAAATGTGGATCATGAACAAACAGCTCTCATTCACAAAACAGGCCAGACTTCAGCTAACCAACATACAACATGGCTGTTTCACATCATGATACAAGAAAACAGGGAATGCATTTAGCCATCTCCACTAAGTTGCCTTTTCTTTATTCCTCTGTGTAGGAAGATTATGCAATGGACACTCTTAGCTCCTCCCTGCAAGAACAGGGGGCGTCTTTTAGAATCAAATTACAACATAAATCGGGGAACACGTGTACTGGGATAATGTTTCAGCACATGTTGTTTATCCTCTGCAAACAGTGTTTGCTGCTTATAGAGTCTTTTGGTTTATCCAGTTGCATAAAAGCTGCTGGTGGCAGGCCTTCGTAGCCTCGAGGTTTGCCAACATAATGTGACAGTGACCCAGATGGCCCTTTCAGCCGAGTTAACCTATATAATAGGTCAAATGCTAAAGCTGACAAACTGATCTAAATATTAGTCCTCTCATATTATTATACTAAATAGGAATAGTAGTTTTACTTGGCATCTGGACATTTTTCAGAAGTGTTACTATCGTGTTCTAAGCATCCTCCACACGTCTGTGACACTTGTCAACAGACGAGCTAAGCTAAGTGGCTAACAGGCCGGTTACAGCTTCGCTCTGTTGTTATTTTCTGCCACTTCATGTCGGCTGGTTTCTTACCAAATGTCCTCCGCTGTTTGAAGGGTCTGTCGGACGGCATCTCTGTCGCAGTTATAAGACAATAGTAGTCTGGTGAAAAAGCAACGCAGTGTCTCGCAGCTTCGCTCGGTCTCCGCTTGCCTCTGCGGTCAGTATGAGCCTCAACGGTGAGTCCGGACAAACAAAGCCAGAGAACTAAGCATCTGACGTCATTCTCTGCATTTAAAGGGGACGTTCACCAATTAGTACTCTGAGCCTGTCTATCAGTAATAACGGTTCTTGCACCTGAACTAATAAATCATAACTTTAATGCCATATTAAATTGCAAAAAGAATTTATGCAAAATTGATATATTCTGCTATAAACTTAGCAGTGTCTAAATATTGGCCATTGTGACAGTGTGGGCCTCTGTGTAAGAAGTTTAGATGTTCTCCCCTTCCCTCTACTAAATAAATATGAGAATATATAATAATAATATATTATAGTATATAATATGAAATTAAATGAAAAATACATTATTGATCCCAGAGGGAAATTCGAATTGTAGTAGTTTTTTAAATACAAAAAATGTTAATGAAGGCTCAGTCAAGCTGTTGATGTCCTCTCCATGAGGACCACAGAGGACAGTCTGCTGTCTGGAAGCACCATCTCAGAGCATCCTCAGCATCGTTAGACCAGGTTTTAACAGTCTCTCCAATGACAGGCTGTTGCTGAATGGTCAGCTAACTTAAAAATATCAGCACACCTCCTGAAACTGCTGCACTTTATTCTGTGTACACACATGGTTATTTCTTTCTCCCTCTTTGTTTTTTTTCAATTTTATATTTCATGTCATCTTAGCTCATGCTTCATGTGTTTCACCTTTTCTTATGTGACTTGTGTAGGCAAGTGTAGGCAATTTGTCCTGGTTTGACCTGGTTTACATCCTCGTAATGTAAATTACCTGGCAATAAAGTTGATTCTGATTCTGAATGATGGGCCCTCTCTGGTGGAGCAGCTGACAAAAGTTAGCAGTTCCATGTCTCCCTGCAGATCCTCTCCCCAACAGCAACACGTCCCGGATGACATCAACGCTGGCCAACCAGCACTGTGACTCCACCTCCCCCCAGGTCTCCACCGAGCTGTTCACCGCGGTCTGCATGGACCGTCCTGAAGCCGTATACAGACGCATTACAGTCTGGGATGTATTCATGCAGCCATGTCTCGGTGAAGCACATAAAACTGCACTCTGTATTCTTTCTGAGGCCCGGTTAGCACCTGGAGCTCATCAGTTATGTTAGCTAGTGATCACACGTAGCCATCACAACAATCTTTGTTTTTCTCTCTGCTTCACTCCTGCCCCGCATCCTCTTCTCATCCCTTTCTTTTCAAATCCGTTGGGATTTGAAGTGTTATTTCACTGATAAACTTGAATTTGGAGAGCATTATCAGTAAATCCCGGTGGTAAACAATCCTCGTTGCCATGGAGACTCTAATAACAAGTCTTGAAATAGGAAAAAAGATACTAGAGACTCCCGTGTAGCACAACTTCCGCCAGCGCGAAAAGTCTTCTTGAACGACCCAAACTGAAGCTGATGTCTTAATCAAAGATATATATATTACAAAACTCACAAAACATCATGACAGTTAACGCAGAGCTACTACTGTTTGCTGCCACCTAGCGCCGCATTACGATATAATAATATATTAGTTATTTAGAAAGTTTGTGTATATAACTGGTCACTAATCAGTAAAACACAAATGTTCAATCTGAACTCGATAGTTCTAATGTAATTTTCAAACAACCAGGTGAATAGTTTGAATAGTTTACAAAAATGGGCGATAATTTTATTCAAGAAGTAATTACAGCTACAGTAAAATACCATACAGTCTCTATACAGTCACATATAAGTACAATAAACTTAAGCTGAGTTGTATGTTTTCAATGTAATAAACTTTACATATTGTTGTAGCTGCAGTTACGGGCTGTGGCCACAAGAGGGCAATTTATAAACCCTTGCGGTTTGAAATTTGTACTATTGTACTATCTAAACTGTTGAGTTCAGGTCGATGGTTCTGATCGAATATTGGTGTTTTACAGATTAGTGATCAGTTATATGCATGAAAATTCCAAAAAGTCATTGAATGTTGTGATTAATAAACGTGTAAATTATGTTAACGGAATTTGATATTAAACCTTAATGTAAACAGTATGACTTCCGGTTGGTCTCTCGACCAATGAGATGCTCTGATTTCTTCTTCTTTTGTTTTTATGACGTTGACGTCTGTCGAGCACACAAAGATCAGCGCGAGTTGAGATAGTTATCTTCCAGCGTGGAAAAAAACACAGGAATAATAATCTCGCATGCCCAAAATAAAGGCAAATAAACATTTACTAACAATCTTTGAACGTGTAAATGGAAATGTACACAACCTGTACGCAGAAAACCGTTTCAAGGAGTGGCACAAGTTACCGAAGAAGTGAGGGGGAAAAACGAGTGGAGAAAATAAAATACTTTATATATTGTTGTAGCTGTAGTTACGGGCTGTAGCCACAAGAGGGCAACGATAAACCCTCGTGGTTTGAAATTATATTAAAACTATTAATTTCAGATCAAACATCGGCGTTTTACTTATTAGTGGCCAGTTATATGCATTGACAATTCAAATAACTAACAATAACTATGGTCCTTAATTAGTTATTTGGATAGTTTATGTATATATATATATATATATATATATATGTAACTGAGTAAAACACAAATGTTCGATCTGAATATTAAAAACTCCAGCACTTGGTTTAACTCCAGAAACTTCCACACGTGATAGTGTTAAATAAGACATAAGTAAAAACCTGAGCTCTGTATTTTCATTCTTATATCCTCCCTGCAGCATCTTGCTAAATCAAATGACACTTGATAGGCTAGATCAGAGGAATATCAGCAGAACCGATGTTACATACAGTCTTTTCTTCCATTATGGCCAACTAATAAACCTATTCCACTCTATCAGGCTCAACTTTACATTTTTCTGCTCTTCTTTGGGTCATTAGGTTTTAGCTTTGGGCAGATTACTCTATAAATTACAAAATAAAATAACAAATTCCTAGTATTTATATACATCACAAGATGATGAATCATTTTCAGATCTGAACCTGTCTGGCACATGAATCCTGCCTCATTGATGGAAAACTGCCATCCCAACACTATTGGTATATGTCTTTAATCTACAGCTAGGTTGCTTAATTTGACGGCTTTCCCAGTCTTCAAAATCTCTTCTGACTTTTTAAATCCATTTTTTACCGTCAAAGAAACACTCCAAATAATAGCCTACTGGAATTGTGCGCTACAAACCTGCTCTGCGTCCAGTACGGTTCAAGATAAAAACTTAATACATGTGAAAACCCTGCCTCCTCATCAACAAGTTTTCTTCAAAATACTAAATCAACACGTGTGAACAGTCTCCCAATTTTTGTGGATCAAACTTTTCAATTGGTCGCTTCCCCCAGCTAGTAAGCTAATTCCTTTCAAGCGTTCAATATGAACTGAATTGCTGATATTCCCACAGCACATTAAATATCATTAAATATAATTAAATGTAATTAAATACAACCAAGAACCTTCTTAGCCTCCGCAGCTCCTCTGATGCTGTCCTAAAGTGCCGAATACGACTTGGCCACGCTTAGGAACGGTTTCCATCCATAAATAACAACTTTGTTGCTTTACTTCTAATTCATTTGACGTTAAACACAAACTGAAACAGGCAGCAGAAGTATTAAAGTAATGTTTTTATTTGTTATACATGTTTTTTAACATAAGAATCAATAACTGACTTTACAATGTTATCACATTTGGAAAAGCAGAGAGCTGCATTACGTGAGACTCTCGATCTGACATTTTGAAAAGTTTTAAGTTTAAATTGAGCTTAATAATATTTATGTCCTACTTCTTGTAATAAAATATAACTTTTACATATAAAAGTCAAAATAGTAAAACCATGACTGAGATGCAAAGAAAACCACCAACATGTAAACAGAAACTCCACAGTCTGACTGGACTGACAACAAAAACCACTGTAAGGTGATTTCATAGTGAGTTTTGAGTTGGACCTACAAATAAACAAACACATAATTTAACATACTGTTTTTGAACTGTTTGTCCTGAAAGCTTAGTTTAAAACAACACTCATATAAATGTTTTAGGCCAGTTGTTTTTGTTTCCATGGTCCTAGAAAAAAAGTATCTAAAAAATTCTGTCAGTTCCTCCGTTATCCCCTTGGTCAACATACTAAACAAAGAAAAAGCCAAGACAAAAAGTTGGTCAGAATATTGTAAGAAAATCATGAATAAAGTTTTAAAAAGTGACAAATTATAAATAACTTTGGTATCAATGACCAGTATTCCCAGTTGACAAAGCATTAAAAAGTCTAATTAAAAAGAAGCTGATTAGAACATTATAAATATAACTATCATGCTCTTACTGAGTGTTGCTGCAGCAGATTTTACATCTGATTCTGTTTTCTAAATACAAATAAACCAATGAGGAGATATAAAAAACCTATCATTCACTTGCTACCACAAACCAACAAAAGATGTCTGAACTCATTTCCAGGCTCATCAGTAATTAAAGTGTTGTGAGTCTTTGAAAACAAACCCAACAAGAGGTTTAAATAAAGCTGTAAACTCACTTGTTTGGACCAAAGAGAGAGAAAAAAACAAGATGCTGAGATAGCAGCAGAGGTAAAATATTCAAGAGTCCAAACAGATAAACGGATGGACAGATGTGACTCCCACTGAGAATAAAAAAACAGAAGTGTGCAGAGTGCAAAGTGCCGAATAGAGTTCAACAAAGAATACAGTGTCATGTAAGTGTTACAGATACTCGTTTTACACAGGTTTTCATGTTATAGTGGTAACCTTCCCCACTGTGTTATCGTGCAGCTCGGGATGGTGATTGAATCAAAGAGGAGATATGATTTGTTTGTTTCCTAGGTATTGTTGTGAATTGCTTTATATGAACACAGTTATTACAAATCACACTAACGTGGAACATATACTGGATTAGTTTTAGATGGATTATAATGGGACTACAATGGACTGGATTGTACTGTGTCTATAAAAGTTGCCTTGAAATGACTTTGTTGCTCTGGGCAGTACTTCCTGCTTTTTAACAGCTGCTGTCTGGAAACGCAGAATACTAAATGACTGAAATACTTTTTTTAGACCACCCAAAAAACAAGAATTCTCTGGTTGCTGCTGTTCAAAACACTCCAGCAGTGTGTTGGCAGCTTATACATGGTGCAATAAAGTTTTGGAAAAAAGCTTGTCATGCTCAGTGTTTCCATGTGTACATGTTCTAACATATGCATGGAACATGGTGTTCTTTGAACTGTCTTGTACATCACGTGTTATACAAATAAACTTGCCTTGCCCTATAACAATGGCAAGGCAGCATGCATGCAGAATTCATACATAAGGCCCCTGATCCGACCCACAATGGCGGTTCTGGTTTAGACCATTCCTTGCTTACAAAATAGTGCAGGCGGTCGGATATTTAGAGGTAAACACTTTGTTCTCTACCCCATACACAAAGAAGCTGTATTCTTTACCACTGTAGTCGTAGTGAGCGTGTGTCAGAGGCACCAGCTCGATGGTCTGACGCTGTGGACAAACAGAAGACAGATGTGATGTCAGAATAGCTCCAACTGAACATTCGTCTTTAAATCTCACCACAACTCATCCGAACAATCTGAAATTAATCCATGTCTCAAGCATAAACTCCTCGGTCATCATGAAAATAGTCTCTGACTCTATAGTGTGAGTTTTTTTAGACAGGATGCTGAAAGACTCAACCTCCTTCCAATGTTACTTATAAACATGCTTTTTTTCCTCCAAGCAGCTGGAGGAGTGTCCCCTGGATGAGCCATTTGTGTTTTTTTATGTTCATTTACTAGCTGCTAATTAAGCTTAAGCCCTTAAACTTAGTTGGGTTTGGAAAAATATCCAAGTCTCTGTCACATTAATGGAGTGTATCCATTAATGATGCAGAAATACACTCACAGGCCACTTCATCAGGTGCTCTGCTGGATTAAGATCTGGTGACTGTGGAGGTCACACAATCATGTTTTGGGTTAACAGAGAATGTTCTGAATTATAGACAAACATCCAGTGATGTCTGGATCAAAAAATCATGTTGATGTCACAGGAGAAATGGCAAACTGGAAATTTTTTAAAAAATGGTAACAGGAAGTTAAATAGCACTGGTTCTAACATCTCTGAACACATAACATGTTTGACTTATAAGCAGATGGGCTACAGCAGCAAAAAACTGTCACTCCTTTCAGCAAAAAACAGGAAACTGTGGCTACAATTAACACAGACTCAACAAAACTGGACAATAGAAGATGAAAATGTTGTCTAGTACAGTCTCAATATCAGCTCCACATTCAATTCAACTTTATTTGTATAGTGCCACAATGACATGTCATCTCAGGGTGCTTCACAGACATCATATTGAGCCAATTCATAAAAAGTAGCCTAGCTATGCATGAGGCGACAGTGGGAAGGAAAACTCCAAAGACAAAACCTCCGGCAGAACCCAGCTCAGGGAGGGTCAGATGGGAGGGTCTGAATTAGGTGTAAACTACACAAATGCATGCATTCACCCTGCCTTGTATCAATGATTCAGGCTGCTGGTGGTGTAATGGTGTGGGGATATTTTCTAGGAATCCTTAGTACCAACATGTAATATTGTTGCAGAACGTGTCCTTCCCTTTATAACTACAGTGTACCATCTTCTGATGAAGATTCCAGTTCACTGTACTCTAATGTTTTCCACAGTCACCAGATCTCAGTCCAATAAAGCAGCTTTAGGATGTGGTGGAATGTCAGATCCTCATTACGACTATGCACCCAACAAATCTGCAGCAACTGTGTGATGCCATCATGTCAAAATCTCTGAGGATGTTTCCAACACCTTGTTGAATCCATTACAGCAGGAATTGAGGCAATTCAACTAACAAAGGGATCCGACATGGTATCGGCAAGGTGGGCCTGATAAAGTGGCTGGAGGTAGTATGGTTTACTTTTTGAGGCTTAAAATGTCAGAGTGCAGAGGAAAGCGCTGTTCAGTAATGTGAACAATGTATCAAACCTCCTTCAAAAGTAGAACTAAATGCAAAACAAATACACATATTAATCCTTAAATTTGCCAATTGAGGCATTTTCTCAAACAAGTGAGACTGACATTTAGGGAATTTGTAGTAACTTTGTACCTGCTGCAGGATGCGACTTGTGGACGTGAAGCGATGAAGGTGTTCATTAATCAGTTTGGTTGAAATGTCACAAATCTCCTGATCAGGAAAACCCTGAATCGGATACACCTGACATGACAGAGAACTTAAATCAAACAGTTATGGTTGTAAACTCAGTTCGGTAGCTGTATCCTGTAACATCTAAATTATGAAAATATGCTGAAAACATCTCACATGGTCCCTGAACTACATAAGTCCGTTTGTGTTGTGTTTGACCACCACTTCATTCGCTAGTCATGACCTGAGTCATGGGTCAAACTGTAGCAGCCAAGATTTTACCTGAGTTAAGCTTTTGCAACTGATATTTATCATTTGTCTGGAGAAGCACAAAGTATACTGAGTGGAGAGTCTGTGGCTGCAATAAAAGGAGCTCATACAGAACAACTGCTTTGTTTACCAGCATGTTCTCATCAATGAAGAAAGGATCTCCTGACACTTTCTCAAATTTCTTGTCAGGGAAGTCTGGCTGGCGATCAGGAATAAAATTACTGATGTTGTTCTTCCTACAAAAAGATAAAAGCAATGACGTAAAGAAGAGACGAAGCTTCCAATGAACTGTGTGTAATCTTGACATACCATGTGACAGTGAGCTGGATGAAATGCAGCAGGTTCTGAGCACCGTGACAAACTGTGCAGGTCTTGTAGCCATCGCCACGGCAGCTCAAACACCTGAAGACCAGGAGAGTTTTTAGATTTTTATTCTTGATTCATTCAATGTGTATTACTTAGATATGTTACCCTGACTCAGGATAACAAAGGACCAGGCTGGTGTGTCAAATACAAAGAGGAATACACAGATACTGATAACTATATGTGTGTGATGAGATCCTCACTTCTTCTGCAACAAATGATGAGATGGAGAAAAGATTATATGAGCCAGAGAGGCTGGCTGTAAAACTGTAGAAGGTGGGATAAAGTTTTTGCAATTTTAAGTGGAAAACATATTTCTGAAATTGTTCCACAAAACGCAGATGCAGCATGACTTCATCCTTGAAGTATCACCAAAACACTGACAAAGCAGAACAGCCATCATCTAACAATTTGTGTTCCTTCTTCTTATCCTCAGACGTCCACGTAACTTAGCTGTCATGATGCCATTTTTATTAGAGATTTAAAAAGCAGAGTCTGGTGCTCTAAACAAGGAGCCATTCCTGCTTTGTTTGTATGCCAGGTCGCACAGGAAGTATTGTTTTCTTTTTGACCAATCAACAAACTGCAGTGTCAAGCTGCACCCTTTCAGGTTGGATCGGATAAATTGGTACCCCAACAAATGGTAACAAAAAAGTAGGACAGATCAGGTCTTAGTTTTTGCTTGTGAAAATGCAAAAAAATGTATCCCAACCTGCACCCGTTGGTGAAAACGGGGCTTTAGATTAACCTGAGCTCTTCTTTACTCCTGAGAGACTCTGCCTCTCTTTTAAACTTAGTCATGTTACTGATCCATTGCCAATGTATGTCAAATGTTTCTCCAGTTGTTTTTGACTGTACCAATTACTTTTCCAGCCTGCTTTTTCCCTTGTTCCAGTTTTATACATGTATATCATAAAATTATATGCATTTACTCACAATGTCCCTTTTTCTAAAAATAAGGGTTGTACATTGATATTTGTGACACACCTCCAAGGCAGAGATCATTTACTGAACCAGCTCTCAGTTCACACACACATAAAGGACTGGACGTACCTCTTACGTCCTCGGCCGTGACAGGACGTGCAGTGTTTATTCCTGGTCCGACCATGACCGTGGCAAAAAGTACATCGTTTCTGCAAAATAACATGAGCTTAAGTGAATCAGGGAAAATTGTAGTTCTTAATAAATATGTATTTTTCAGAGCCTTTTGTTTTTTTTGTTTGAAGCAACATTTAACTTAGGTTTGGTTTTTCTGCAATGCTCTGAATAATTATGTTAATATTTTGAGCAATGTTTTTATAGCTCATAACATACATTTATGTCATAATCAATTTCACTAAGCCTTATGAGGATCTCTGTCACTGACTGACTGGCTGCTTATTGTTGGTTGAACATAATGATCAGTCAACATCTGGGTTAGTCAATTACTGGCAGTGTTATGGGCTCTGTAACTAATCTGCTTTGTAGGTTTTTAAGGCAGAATATCTTAAACATTTAAACAAAGTGACCTAACATCACTGTAATGAGCTGAAACAGTGTTTCAGTAAGTACAAAGGAGAGGATGTTAAAACCAGAAGCCTCACCTGACCTCTGCCGAAGCAGCTGGTGCAGCGAGTTCTTCCACAGCCATGACACTTGTGACACACCTGCAACACAAAGCCACATTTACAGCAAGCTGACCACAGCAGCAGGTTGAGAAGACAGAGATCGAGTGAACGACAAAAGAGCTGAACCTTCACAAAGGACGAGTGCGGCACTCTGATCTTTTCCACCTTGTCAGTGTAGATCTGAGGCAGCAACACCGGGATGTCCCACGGTGGAGGACTCACACCGTACTGAGGACCATCGACCGGCTGACCTGTGGGAGCAAAAACAAACAATTAGTTAATCAAACACGTGAAAGGCTGAGACTGAGCTGTGGAACTGGTCAATTAGGGTACTTTTTAATCTGACAGATGTGTTTAACTCCCATTTTTTTAAGGTTTAATAAGACATGTCATCATCTTCACTTTTAGATTTTAGTGTTTTTTTTGTAAATGAAACACTTTTAGGATCTTTTTTTCATTCAGTCAGCTCTGTGAAAGTTTACCGTTGTAGGGCTCAAACTGCCAGGCGCTGGTTCTGGTCTCGGTGTAGGTCTCCAGTCGATACTGCAGGAGGAGGAGGAAGCTGAAAACATTAGTAGCTCATGACACAATTTGTTTTGTGTGTCACACAGATGATGAGTTAGAACCATAGGTTAGAACATGAAGTAGAGCACATCTGACAACTGCTGATCTCTAGAAAGGTTTATTGCAGTATTTTTAGTTCAGTCACTCAGTTTACTGAGTCACTGGGGCAATGTGTTTTTCTGTGTATGTTTAGTGAGTGAGGTGCTAAGAGTTATAAGATAGCTTCAATTCAAGTCCTGCAGATTAAAAACCATACCTAGTGAGGGACAATTTTTTTCTAAGACCTGAACTCTGACCATTCATCCATGAATGAACCTTTCCCAACTCCGGGGGAAATAGACCAAGAGGAAACTCCACTTCCCACTAGCTGCTAATGGCAGTAGGCACCTTCTATCCCCTGGGGTCCCCAAAGAGCAGGACAAGCAAGGGGCAGCCATCCCAACAACCAGGGCATGCCACCACCTCGACCAAAGAGTCACCCCCGGCCCTAGAAAGCACCCACCTAACTAATGCAACGGGAAGCAGCAAAACAAGGATGGAGTGGGGTGGCAGAAGGATCCCAAATCCAAGGCTCCACCCCCTCACCCACCAAGGACACACCACCCCCACTCCTGAGAATAAAAAAGGGCATCACTAGGAACCAGACCCCAGAACTCCCGTCCAGCCCACCCAGAACACCTCTGGCTGCCCGCTGCAGAGCCAATGACCACCAATCAAGCCCCCACCGGCGGCCTCACCCCCACCTCAAAGCCTTCCACAGCTTTTCAGGACCAGACACCCAACTGTCCCAGCAACAAAGCAGCCAAGATCCTCATCCAGGAGACCGCCAAGGACCTGCAGCCATCAGGGACCCCCAGGCAACCCCCAACCACCAGAGCAATGAGGTCACACCCCTCCACCAACACTAAGTGATGGAGCTATTCACAGGGGACCAGAGGGAGTGAAATTCATTTATCCATTGAGGAGGCATTGTCTCAGTACGGATGTGATCTAACAGCAGATCCCTGAACTGCTGTATGCCCAGGTTTTGTTTAGTTTTCCAATTCACAAGGTTAATTTTCTTAGCAATACGTAAGATGGTGAGGATTAAGTCCACAGAATTAAAAACCTTGTGATAATGTCACCCAAATCACCCAATAAGCACAGTATAGGGCTTGCAGGAATATTACACTTAAACCATTGTGATAAATCTTTACACACCTGAAGCTAGAATCACTGGACAGGTGTGCATGAAAGTAGCTGTCAGTCGTGTTCTCAGTGCAATGTTCCCACTGGGCAACAGATAGAATCCTCTAGGTTAAAAAAATAATCTATATATTTTGGATGATAGCTTCGGGGACATTAGGTTAAAACATTTTGCTATCCTGACAGGTAGCTGCACGTTTTAACTGATTAGAGGTGTATTTCTTACCTATAATAGATTTAAGTTGGTAGTATTCTAAAAATTTGGTGCTGCTGTTTCATACTGTGATGTTGGCAGGATGTCAGAGTTGTTACAGATGGGTGTGAGCTTACATGGAATAAGTGCAGACTTGATTACTTTCAGAAATTCCCACCAAGCCATTAAAGAGGAGCTGATGTTAATGCTTTTAAAACACTTCTATTGTCTGAAGGTTGAACTGATGAATGGCAAGTCATAGCCATGGATCATCCAGATAACTTGGTTTGAGCCATTTGGAGATGTATTGCAGCCTGTTACATAAGAAATAGTGATTAAAATTAGGCAGGTCCTATCCACCTCCGTCTTTAGTCTGTTGTAGCAATTTTAGGCTGATACATGATGGCTTGTTTTTCCAAAGGAATTTGGATATAGGCAAGGCAAGACAAGTTTATTAATATAGCACCTTTCATGTACAGGACAATTCAAAGTGCTTTACATTGAAACAGTAAAAGCATTACAGATGTAAAGAAGTAGAATAAGAATAAAAACAGCAGAAATCACAATAAAATAATAAATTAAATAAAAGTCATTAAAAGCAGATCAGATAGTTACCGTGCAGATTCATTTATAGGCACATGAAAAAAAAATTTTTCAACCTGGATTTAAAAGTGTCTCCATGTGGTGAGAGTTTAATCTCTACTGGCAGTTTGTTCCACATGTTTGCAGCGTAACAGCTAAACGCTGCTTCTCCATGTTTAGTCTGGACTCTGGTCTGGTTACTGGTCTGGACTCTGGTCTGGACTTTGGTCTGGTTACTGGTCTGGTTACTGGTCTGGACTCTGGTCTGGTTACTGGTCTGGACTCTGGT
>JBAMHV010000003.1:5695234-5711088 GCA_037177535.1 Pseudomugil gertrudae
GACTCGCCATCTCTAGTTTATGGGTGTGTATGTGTGCTGCTCTAAGTTTGGTTTGTGTGTGTAAACACCCGCCCACCGGATGAATCTGGTTGGCCTAACATGAAATGTTACTCTACCTTAGCAAATCATGGTCCCCCCCCAACACCTTCGCTAAAAGAAGGGAAAAAATCTGACATTTGCAGAATTCAGATCCTCTCTGTGTGAGCAAAGTCTGATGACGGCTTCAGTGAAGCTTTACTAATGCGCAGTAACGACGCGTTAATTGTAACGGCATTGTAACGATAGAAAAAAACAATTAGTTAGATAACCCGTTACTGAAAAGCTTTTGCCGTTAGTAACAGCGTTTATTTTAACGCCGTTATTCCCATCACTGGTTGTAAGTGTGGATGAAATGAAATGAAATGAATGTAATGAAATTTACTTTATTGTCCACCATGGTGGAAAATTGTCTTTAGTTCACCATTAAACACATTTTACATAATCACAAATATATACGGTAGTCCATAGTTGATAAAAAAGCTTTAAAATATCCGGTGCAAATAAATAAATTAAGTTGAATCGAGTTCAGTGTGCTGCAGTTCATAGCTTTACAATTTCATGCTTATTTAGGAGTCTGACCGCGTTTGGAATAAAAGATCCTTTATACACCTTCTTTGTGGCTAAAAGCATTCTGTAACGACGCCCTGATGGGATCAACTCAAACTCCTCACTGAGAGGATGCTCCACGTCGTCTGTGATGGACCGACCCATCTGGAGCACAGCAGACTGATAAAGAAGCTCTGTTTTCTTTTGCTCTTTGCCGATGATCTTTGATGCGTGTTTCACTATTCGGTTCAGTTTGTTCTTATTTGCCACTGTCAAAAACCAAACCAAACAGAGATGTTGAACACAAAAACACTTTCAATCAAAGTCACATAGACTCTCTAAAATCTGTGAGCTTACACCAAAGCCATGCAATTTCCTGATCATGTAAAGCCTCTGGTTACATTTCTTATAAATCTCATCCACGTTTTGTGTGAAGTTTAGCTTGTCATCAATGTATGTTCCCAAATACTTAAAACTGCTTAAAACCTCAGTGACCTGATCAGAGATGGAGAGAGAATGATTGGCACCGAGACAATTTAGGACAAGCTCTTTGGTTTTGTTTACATTTATGATTAAAGAATGCTGCCTGCACCATTGTTCAATCATTTGCACATTTGCCACATAGTTACAGTCAACATACTTGTCAAACAACCCAACAACAGCCATGTCATCTGCGTATTTAAAAAGCTTAACACCACTGTCCAGAATCTGCAAAGCATTAATGTACAAATAAAACAGAACAGGTGATGACACACATCCCTGCGGTGCTCCTGTGTTCAACACAACCTCCTCAGACATAGAGCCATTGATGTGGACTCTCTGAGGACAGTGTCAGACAGAAAGTGTCTGAACCAGTGAATGAGCCCCCTGTTCACTCCCAGAGTAAAGAGCTGACTGATTAAGATGTCAATTCGCATTGTGTTGAAGGCGGATGTCAGGTCAATGAATAGAATCTGAACAAAGGCATTCTTTTGTTGCAGGTGACTATCCGCAGTGTTGATTAAAGTCAAAGTAGCATCCTCTCTGGATTGTATATAAAACCCGCGCCTGATAATCAGGTGCGCCTTATAATCAGGTGCGCCTTATGTATGTGTTATATACAGTAATGGCACACAAAACTGAGACTGCGCCTTTTCGTACGGTGCGCCTTGTGGTCGTGAAAATATGGTAGTTTCCAGCTGTTCCCAGACTTGCTTTGGATGAGACTTTGGTGTGATCAATCTTTGACTTCAAGATCTGTTTAATGGGACTGGCCAAGTCAAAGTCCTGACTTAAAAACTTTAAATACATTTTGGTGGATTAACCATTATAGAAACATAAAAAGAGATTTTGGTAAATAAAAATACTGTTAAACAAACACCTTATACTGGGTGGTGGTCAAATAAATTTGTTAAGCCCTGTATTTTAACTATATTTCATAAAAAACTAAAGTAATGCCGTTTTTTGCATATAGTAAAATGAAACTGTACAAATTGTATTGATAATCTGGGCTTGATGTCTGGTAAAGGACCAGAGGAGATGTTCAGGTGGAACATCAAGTGAAAATAATTCTATCTTTTTTTTTTTTGCAAGGAATGTGTGGCTAACTTTACTTCCAATATCATTTGTAGGAGCTGTAAAAATATATTTTACATGATATAGATGTTTCTGTTTGGCCACCCTCAGGCCAAACAGAAGGACAGAATAAGTATTATTTAACATGGTTTGAGGTGCTTGACTTTGCTTACACACATGTCATGTCATGTTAGTGAGTTACTAGGAAGAATGTTCAGCATCCATCTGTGTGATAGATAAGCTCCTACCCTGTAAACAGTGATAGGTGTTAGCTCTTTGAACCTGAGATTTCTAGCAGGTTTGGAGCTGTACTTCCATTTTGATTCAACAAACTTGAGCAGAGCTTCTCTGGCCACATCTTCAGACACCGATGGAACCCTGCAAAAAACCCCACTCATAAGTCATGTACTTCATATAAACATATTTAATTAAGATGCAAAGCACATCAGTGACATTTTATATGAAAGAATTACCGGACACTGGGTACTGAAGTGCTCCTGTTGAGTTCAGGCTGGGGGTTATAGGCAGGGGGAGGTGGGTACAATGGGTTGTCATCCTCTGGATCTGCACACCAACATAAACACAGAAAGAAAAGATATTATGAAGAGAAATGCCAAAAAAAAAACTTTTAAAAAGACAGAAGAAGAGACTAACTTCCTCCTTTGTGGCCCTGGTATCCATGTATATCTTCCAGCCAGCCAGGAGGTGGCGCTGTCGGCCCCTCCTCTGGTATGTTTGGATCAAATGCACCTGGGAAGATGAGCAGATGATGCTTCTAAAACTTCTTTACAAGTGTTTCATCATTTCCCACTTTAAATTTCTATTCATATCTTTTAAACTCTGAATGTCACAGAAAAGTCTCCATAAGAATTAAGAGGATATGCAGCTGCTGCTCTGGAGCACAAAATTCACCAATGACAGTCAGTATTTTGTGAAAATGCTGATTAGTTTCAGACTCAGATAGTTTCAGATAAATCCAATTAATTATGTTTCTTGAGATTTGGTAGGTAAAATTGAAACAGACAGGTCACACACATATACCCTGGATGATTCCTATATTGTAAAACTCCATAACACAAAAGTCGTAACAGTCTGTTAATGTTTATCTTCATACTACTAACCACAATACAGCTTACAGCTGTAAGGATGATTTCCTTTAAAAGCACGAGCACCAGAGTATGCGCTTGAGGATCAAAGATTATCAAAGGAGCTCCAGTTTGTCAAAGGCATGAAAAATCATTAAACACTTTGAGACATTTTTAACAAATCCCAAAGAAAAATGAATTAATTTCCATATTTCTCACTCAATCTATAGATGAGTGAGATTAGAGAAGGGGAGCCAGTCTGAGCTGACTGACTCAAGACTACCTGTGTCTTGTTTTAGTTTATGTATTTATACTCCCGGGTTTCAGTTCTCCCTCACAGTTTATTAGTTTAATTTTCTTTGTTGCTTGTATCTGTTCTGTTTACCATTAAATCCCATTTATCCTGCATCACTTCTGCCTCCTGCCTGTAGCATCTTCAAACTGAACTAAAAGTTCAGTTCAAACAAACTAAAAGTTAAGTTTGAAGTTCAGTTCAGAGGTTCAGTTCAGCATAGTGGATCAGAAGTCCTCTTTAGCAGAAAGAAGCCCTCTGAGTTTATAATGCAGACCAAAATCTGTCTGCAACACTGTCAGACTGCTTCGTGTGCCCTGATTATTCACATGCACCCTGCTTCCCTTACAACACATTATTTTATACCTCAAAGAGCAACTGTTAAATTTTAACTACCTTTGTTTTTGTAAAGATTATCAAGCAGCTACAGCCATTGTCATTTTACGTTAGAACGTAGCTTTCTTATAAATAATCTTATCAGTGTATAATCAAAGTGGATTGTGGCATCTCTAGCTCCTGTTGGGGGAAGGATGTCCACTAATATAAAAGAGGGAAAAACTGGAGTTTGTGTTTAGCTTTTATCCAACAACAAAATCAATTCATTCTGGAAACATTGGGTCTTATACTGGTTCAGCTGTGAAGCTACATTCAGCTTTTACATTGTGCACCATCATGTCTACCCACACAAATACAAACCAGCAGCAGTGATTCCTCAGTGTGTTTTTCATCAACAGTTTTCTTCAAACTCTGACTGATTGTAAGATAAAAATACATTTAGTGAGCTTATGTCATGCTGTAAACAATACCACTGGCTGTGGGATAAAAATACTAGCGAGGAGGTGTTTCCCCAAAAAGATCCGAGCTGAGATGAACAGGTTGTGGGAACAGCGGGGAGATGGAGTCATTAAGGGAGAAAATAAAAAGGCAGGGAGGGAGGCAACCTGGGAACAAAGCTGACTTTATCACCAGGACTTTAATGAGACAATACATTCAAAACCCCCTGAACCCTTACAGGCTTTTTCCTGCTCTGTGCAGCCCTTTAAAAATATCTTGATTAACTGTTACGCATAATGAGACAAAATTCTAAAATAAGCATTTCCTCAATCAATCAATTGGCATCTAACTTTTATGATAAACAATCATCATAGTTAGTTTAGTTAGTTTTTTAGTAACATCAAACTGGTGGTATGGTATGAATCAATCCTTCCAGAATGGAGGGTAAAGCAACACAGTAATAATAACTGAGAGACATGACAACATCATCATCACAAACATAGACACACATGTGCTCCAGGAGGAAGAAAATCTGGATGTACCCTCACTTATATCAGGTCCGTTCAAACCGCTTATCTTTTATTTAGATTCTTAGATTTTTCCTGCCCAAGGCTTCATTCACACTACAGGTAAAAGTGATTCAATCCAACTTTTATTTTTCCTCATCTGTGACTCATACTGTCATAATCTAAAACAGCACAAATCAGATATTTTCCAAATCCAACACAGGTAACTCTTATGTGGTACAAATATAATGCATATCTGATCATTTTCAAAGCGATTTCAATCATCTCATTTTATCCAAAATTTGCATCGTTGCAGAGACAGATGTCAGAAATCTGCTCTGGTTCAGACACGGTATCCACAGATGTGCACAAGTAGAAGTGCACTACTTTTTACTCAGAGTACATTCAGACACCCCTACAAAATGGCGTGTCTACCACATAGGACAATATGTAGTGCATAGGGTGCACATTCAGACGTAGTCTCACAAGCCCCACTGATGACGTATGTGCGGATGCCACACTCACAGCCCACTACAGCTAATGTGTGGAGTGTTGTAAAACCAGTAGCAGAAGGAGGGTTAAATGTCATTGACTTTGAGGTTATGAATGCTACAATAAATTTAAAATGGCTGCAGAGTTTTATTAAAAATGAAAATAGCTTTTGGTTCAGTTTCCTTGGGTAATAAAAATTTTGTTGAAATGTGACTTCGATCCCCTAAAATGACCCTAGACACTTTCAGATTATCATATGCAGGTATTAAGATATTTGAAAATGCTATACAGACACAATTTCACCTCCCATAACATGACAACTTGGAATAACAGATGCATTGTATACAAAAGGAAATTATTATACTATAGAAACTGGGAAGAAAAGGCCATTGTGCATTTATTGGATACAAATGATGACATTTCAACTTACTCAGATTTCAAAAGCAAATTTAATACAGACTGTCGACAGAAACAGTTTATATCTGTAATCAAAGCAATTCCAATGGCCCTGTTACATTTAGTCAAAGGAATGTTGCATTACTAATATAACACCTGCATTTCCAGCTTTTTGTGTTATACAACTTTTTGGATAATAAATGCAACAAAACATTTTAAGAAAACAAATGAACAAACACATTTTTCTACTCTTTAGTTAAAAAATATATTATTTAGGACTTTCCTAGAGATGGATATGACTAAAGTAAAAACCAGATTTTTCTCACTTCCTATTTATCAAAAATGAAAGAAGTTAACTTTAAAAAACATAAGCACAATGCCTTAAGACTGTCACAAGCTTAAACTCAGGTAATGATCTAAGCCCTCATTGGGTTTTTTCTTGCATTAATTATTTTATAATTTTACTTTAGTTTACTCAGTTTTAATCTGCTGTTTGGAATGCTTAAATGACTTTCATTGTTATCCATGCCCATTTGTGTTTTTGAATTTGTTCAGTAGAGAAAAAAAATGTGTGGATTGTTGACAAACATGGTGGAAAGAGGAGCGAGCACACCGGTTAGTGAGAAGCTACTTTGACAACGCGTCACCAGCTTCGTTATCTGGAACTGTTTTGGATTCAGAAAACGCATGCAAAGCAGAAACTTTGCCAAAAGGTTTGCCAACAAATGTTAGCAATGCCACCAATATATTCTACCAACTCACCGGAATATGACAACAGCCCGAAAATGCAATGTCAGCTTCCAAAGCCTCCAATAAACAAAAACATTAACAATTCAAACCAAGCTTACCAATTCATTTTCTCATGCCTTTCCATATGACCACTCAAGCAAACGCTGGAAAGAGTTAGTGGAGTCAGTTGCACTACTTAGATTGTTTTTTTTAAAGCTATATGTTAAAAGCTATTTTATTTAGCTGTTTGTACTGTTTTCTCAGTGCCATTGAGCAAAACATGTTAATAAATTATTCTGTTCCCACATTATTAGGATTCCACTCTAGAATGTGCAGCTATGTGGCTGGAAATTGTGGTAGCACTGTGTTAAGTCATGATTTTGGAAATATGGGCATCTATAGGCAAAATCAACATGGCTGAAACTTGCATAAATAAGACAAAATGTTTCAAGCTGAAAAAAAGAGAAACCACACTAGAAAATTTAAATAGTACTTTACTCCTTGATTGCACTTTGCTAAACAACCGATAATGCCCACATTTCACTCTTAGCTGACCTAGATGAGTCATTTTAACCGGTCATCATTGTTTATGGTTACAACTCGTATCTGGTGCTCCACTAGGCTCCAAAGCAATCTCCTTGTTTCATCCTGACAAGATATATGATTATGCCATGACGTGAACAGAAGTATATATATGTCCCAGCTCTCTCCAGAGTTCTGCCCGAAAGGATCTCTGAACAGACTCTCCAGAATTGCAATTCTTTACTCTGTACTATTTTCCTTTGTTCAATAAACCTGTAATCATTTTCACTTTTACAACCAGACTCCTCATTCTTGACAGAGAAGTTTTTGCCTCAACAGGCTTCTACTTGCTTGTACTGAAAAAAAGTCAAAGCTTTAAAGCCTCATAAAAAAGACCAAACCAGTGACACATGGTGGTCAGGTAAAGTTATTACAGACACATATTGATGATTCTTCTACCTTGATTTAACTTCCATTGGAGAAACAACTCAGTCAGTCAAACGTTTCTTTATCATTCACCTTCTGTTCCAGTTCACCCATTTCAAACCTCTTCAGCTCATTCAGGAGATGTGTGCAATGACTTTTGGTCCTTCTACCTTTTAAAGTTTTTCAGTTTTCAAGCTTTTTGTTAGGTTTTATTTCACTCTTGTGAGTGGACAAAGCGGATTTTCAGTTCAGCGATTGGTTCATTTTGTGCATTATAACCTGCAAACTGGTTCAGCTGTGTGCACTGGAGTAAAGTGTCTGGTACAAGGTCTAAGTTAGATGCTGGACTTAAATATAAAACTTTGTGGTTTTTATCATTGCTGCTGGAAAAACCACAGAGTTTTATGGAAAAATTATCCATATATTTACACAGTTAAAAATCTCCTGCATTGTGGGAATTTTATTTAAATAATGTGGCATTATTTAGTAATCTGTGTTTAGTTCAGTCCCATTTCAATAACACTTTGTAATTGTGTATTTTTTGTTTTCTTTGTTAAAAATAATAATAATAATAATAATTATTATTATTATTATCATATTGTAATCAGAGTATGTACTAGTAAGGAAAGGTTATATGCTATGGATACTTTAAGTTTGGTTGAAACCCTGAAGACATCACGTCTGTTTAAGTTCAAATAGAGCTTTAATGAATAATGAAAACCTTTAAACTTTACATTAATCCTTAAATCAGCGTAAACTCGGACGAACTGGTTACTTTTTTGAGCCTTTGGTCTTAGAAATGTCACAAAAGACTTTAAAACGTCTTTCACAATTTAAAAGAAAGAGTAAAAGTTTATCGCGGAGATTAAAAAAAGCGCTTTTATAAACATGCTCACCCAGTTCGTCGTCTCTCTCCTCCATTTCTCCACCGCTCCCTCAGCGAGTTAAGCTCTGGACAACAACAAGGAGACGCTCGTGATGTGCTGCTCATGAACGAGTCGGTTGTAAGAAACGATTCTTTGTATCGAACGAGAAGAGCCGACTCCCCTCTGGTGAAAGCAGGTCTTGCTCAACTCTTCTGTCTTCTTGCAGGCAGGGGGGCTTTTGTCTGATGGTTGTACCATGCAACCAATCACAAGTGAGGATATGTTATTATGAGGAAGATAGGGGTTCAGATGAGTGGACAGAGACACTTAGCTGTAGGCTCATTGTGGGAAAGTAAACCAATGATAGAAAATAAACCATTTTATTGGACATGTTTACAGTGGTTCTGTGCTCAGATTTTCTTAAACTTCTAAACTACAGAAACAATTTTTCACTTTGTTTCCTTTTTAAGTGAAAAAAAATCAATTTAAAGTATTTTTAGGAGGAAACTGGATAAGAAAAATCTTACTTGACACACAAGTTATTTTTAATGAGTCTTCAAAAAGAATCAAGTTCTACAAAGATAAGGGCCATTTAGGAGTTTAAAATCCGACTCTGCTAAGGGTATTGAACCTCCCACCATTAGAAACTGGTATGAGTGACAAGAGCACAGTTTCCGGTCAGGATTTTTACTGAAAAAAAACCTAGAAAGAGGGGTGTGGTGCATGTTTTCCCTTCTTTTTGTAATATTTATTATTACTATAGTAAAAAAATAATCAGCATTGCATTCTGTTGTATCCATCATCCTAATTACAATAATTCTTCACCACAGTTGCGTCTTTTATCCAGTAAAATTCTACCCTTGTCTTGTACTTCATCCATTATCATATGTCTTCTGATTCTTTTTCCTGATTTAACCACTCAGTCATAGAAATTATCCCAGCGGGCAAAATTCAGCTGATTTATTTGGTTTCAATTGATTTAGCATGTGGTTTTTTACATGTTACATTTCTTCTGATAGTAATATGTAGGAAATTATTAAGCACTGTTTTCTTTAGTCTTGTGGGATATTTGAATATGTAGGCATTTAAAACAAATATATAGAAAATGTTACAAAATTTTTGCCTGGACATTTTCCGCTTTTACCTTATATTTCAATATAATCCTTATACCTGGACATTTTCAGAAGAATCTGTTGCTT
The DNA here is from genome assembly GCA_037177535.1 of Pseudomugil gertrudae. Lineage (NCBI taxonomy): Eukaryota > Metazoa > Chordata > Actinopteri > Atheriniformes > Pseudomugilidae > Pseudomugil > Pseudomugil gertrudae. Next base: position 5,704,661 of record JBAMHV010000003.1, read on the forward strand.
TTCTCTTCAGCTACTTTGACATATCTCTCATTCCAGCATAAAAATATCATTTTGCAAGGGATGAACTAGTATTTTATCGACACATAATGGACAATTTAGCAAAGGAACAGTTTTAAAGGAGAGTTTCATGTTCTTTGTTACTTTGATACATAAGTTGTTTTTGTTTCTTCAGCTGAAAAATAACAATGATAGAACTGACACTAAATTGGATTTTAGCAGAAACAATGTGATTCCCACACAGTTGTTAGTTTAGTGTGGACAGTTTCCATCCAACCATCCATTTGTTTTCCATCCATCCATTCATCCATTTTCTACCGCTTCTCCCTGAACGGGGTCGCAGGGGGGCTGGAGCCAATCCCACCTCACATCAGGCGAGAGATACACCCTGGACAGGTAGCTGGTCCATCACAGGTGGACAGTTTCCTTAACTCAAAAATAATGGTCACAATCCCTGACAAAAACAAAGCACTTATTAGGGGTAAGTCTGAGGCCTCTGAGTGCTTGCTGTTTTTGAATTATAAATCTAATTGTAAAGGTGTTTCTATCTCCTCACCCTCAAAATCTAACTACTTGCTCTCATTCCTTCCATTTCTTAGATTTCCTGACAATTTCTCCAAAACTTGCCCATAACCTTTTGAGTGACACCGCTAATTGACACACAGACAAACCACTGCCAATAAATAGACCTCCAGTTTCCTGTCTATAAGATCAGCACAGCAAGGTGAAGAACAAACATCTGCATGAGAGTCTGCCCTCACAGGGTAGACTCTGAAAGAAAGAAAGAAAGAAAGAAAGAAAGAAAGAAAGAAAGAAAGAAAGAAAGAAAGACAGACAGACAGACAGACTGACTGACTGACTGACTTACTGACTTACTGACTCACTGACTCACTGACTTGCTGCATTAATGGTGTCTCGCCACTAGGGGGAGGTCTGGTTTAAAAAGTTGAAATATTTGGTGCTGCATTCACTGAAAGCATGTAAAGAATAAAGAAATCAAAGACAGAAACTGTAAATTAATCAGCTTTTCTTTCGGAAACTTCAGATGATAACACTCTTTAATGTCTCACGTGCTTTGCACACATTTCAGAGTATACTATTTATTGTTTTTTTTATTTTGTTTGCTTTACTTTTTACAGACAAACATATGAACATACATCCTCAGTGGGGAAGAACTTTATTCAATATTTTTCAAAAAGTCCGAACTTGCAAACTAAAACAAAACTTTTCAAGCTTTTCAAAAGAAGTTTACTTAATGAAGTTTTACACATTGTACAAATATGCAGATTTTTTCAGAGCAATATGTGCAGGCTTTGGTCCAGACGTCCTCGGACCTAAGGTTTTGAGATATTGATAATGTTGTAGTTTACCCATCACTGTGATAAATAGCTAGAGATGAAGAAGTTATATTTATTTTAAACTATTAAACCCAGGCAACGTGCATCAGGAGATACACGCAAGTCATGTAAGGAGGAATTAAAATGTTTTTTATCATCCAATTATCTTTTATCAGCAGTTTTGCCAGAGGTTAATATGCTGATCTTATCTGTCATTTAGTCAGATCTGGCGGAATCCATCACAGTTGCAAAGGGGTCAGGTCACACTACACAGAGGATAAGTCAGTGCTTATTAATCATAATTATTTTTACAAACAAAAATATGAACTTTTAAAACAAATGAAGACAACTGTCATTGGTATGAGTAAAACAACATGTTTGAATAGTTATTTAGTGAACTTGGTGGCAACCTGTGATGCCACAATATGAAACTGAGTGAGAAATTGTATTGTCCTCATAAAATCTGGTCCATAATTAATATTCCTTCTATCCTCGAAAGCTCTTGCTTGAGCTGCAGCTTAATGGATAGGATGGGATCGTAGAAAAAGGATGTCCTCCATTTATTGAAAGAAAAAAAGAGCAGTTATACCCAGAGAGCAGTTATAAAAAATATACTACTATTCTACTAATATTCTACTACAATTTAAATGGTAATTTAAAAAAATCATTTTAACTCTATTCTCATTAATAAGGCAACATATCCTGTGAATCCATATCATGCTCATATAAGTCTAAATTTTACAGGATGTTAAAAATAAATATGTTTTTGTTGGCTCTTAGTGAGACCAAGTATTGTTTTATTATTTGTTGCCTGTTTAGGGTTAAATAAAAGGTCAACTTGTGTGTGAATCTTTTTGTCTGTTATTTCATTACATTTAGATCATGTGGTGAGTTTGATACGTAGCCAATTTGTGTTAATTAGCATCTCTCTGTTGATTCTGATAATCTTTCCAACAATACGTGATTACATCATTTCTCGCTTACCCTTTGAACTGGGGTACCTGACATCTCAGGAACCAGATGTCAGTATGTAATAAATGTAATCTAAAAATCCTCCTATAGCCATTTCAGTTTTCAGTGTCAGGGTTTCCGAGCGTCACATGAAGGCAGCAGGGTGAAGCAGAATTGTGCGCGCTGCGCGCTACGCGCGCGCTCAGTCTGTTTATAAAGCGTGAAAGCTTCAGGTGGCCTGTTTCAGAGCTGCATCAGGACCGCGGAGGTGGAATAAACCGACAGATCCACATCACGAACTTCATCCTGGTGAGTTTTTACCTGGTTCATCCATAAATGCGGTGACATGCGCTTCCTGGTCGATTTTTCTTAAGAAAAGTTTCATTCAGTTACATATTTTTGTTGAGTGAAGTAGCCTACTACTTATGTTTATACGATTATTTTAGCTTCTTTATGCCCCCTGCATTTAGTTTGGTTTTGAAGGATGGACCCATATTTCTTTGTGTCCTGCTGATGGTTGGTGGTTAGACACAAGGTTGGAGAAGATGTTTCCTGATGATGTGAGAGGTTTATGGGAGTCTTTCAGGAGATGCTGTTGCTTCCATGGCTCATCAAAAGTTTCCAGTTCTCATAGGAATCTGGTAAATCCAGATTTCAGGTTTTATGCGTGGGTTCTGAGCTAAAAGTCATTTTGGAATTTGTTGTAAAACAAAACAAAACAGTTGATGAACATTTTCTGTCATTAGTAACATTCTCAGACTGATTGTTTTGCATAATTTTGTCCCATTTCTCCTGGTTTGTTATCATAGCTGATGTGTAACTGATGGTTTCCAGTCAGGTCAGCAGAGGGAGGCTCGAGCTGCTGCAGCACCTCCTGATGTGTTTCAGGTACACAGCTGAGTTTATTACAGATAGATCAGAGTGATACAGTGAGATACAGTGTGTCTGTGTCACCGCTGAGAGGAAACCTCCCACCATTGTCTTGGCTCTTCCTGTTATGGAAGTCAGCATCTCCTCAGCTGTAGCTACAGCCTGTGTGGGACTGCTGCTTCCTGCTCTCTGCGCGCGCGTGTTAGATTGTTGTTTTCCTGCCTGCTTCATGTCACTGTGTGTTGTCTCTATGTTACTGCAGTGAACAACCACCTGGGAAGTGTTTATGTGTGGAAAAAACATGAACACAGTCAAATCCACTGCATTTAGTTGTGGAAGCTTCAAATACACATCTGATCTCTATTCTGATCATTTTTATAGATCAGTTTGATACAAAAGTAATTTATGCACTGTACTTTTTCTTTTGGCTTGTATCTAATTTAAATGCATTAATTTAGTTTTAATATTTTTTAGATGATTTCTGTTTTGTCATATATGATTTATATTTTTTTATTATCAATTTGCTGTAAAACACATTAAACTGGATGTAAAGATACTAAATGAGAGCTGAAAACAGAGAAGTGCATTTTGATCATAATCATTCTGAAAATCAAACATTTTCTGAGATAATTTTGTATTTTTTTGTCTTTCTATCAGTGGGTTATATAGTTTTGTGCTGACTTATTTTAAAAAGAGCTAAAGTCCACATCACACAGTTATTTTCTCCCGCAGGTGATCCTGATCATAAACATCTCACTTGAAGACATTGCTAAGCCAGTTCTTACCACTAGATGTTAGTAATTCTCACACACTATAAAGAGAGACGTAAAATAACTCAAAGCCTCTAACAAGAAACTCCCAAGATTAGATTATTAGCTGCAGATATGTATATATACATACATACATATTTAAAGGAGCAGCAAATCACCATCACATTTACAGCCATAAAAATAACAACAGTTAAACTCATGAATTGTGCATAATATTTTGACAGCTCTATTATTTAGAGCTCTTGTTGATATAGAGGGAGATAGATAAAGATATAAATGATTCTGAGAATATTTTGAATTTCTAGACAGCAGAATGGCAAAGAGTCAGCAAAGCTTCTGCATAATGTCTGTAATTGGAGCTCTTTGAAGCTACTTGACTTCGTCTCAATTAGCAAATGGAGTGAAGTGAAGCCCTCTCGACTGACTAAGAGGCATTTCAAAACAGTTTTATTAAACCAGCAGCTGAGCAAAGTGTGAAAACAAGGAAAAACTGGTGTTGGCAGGAGGTTTAGACTTGGATATACTAGAAATTTAGTCAGAACCACCAGAAGGCAGCTGTGTGAATGGAAACCATTGGTGGGACAGTTCTAGACCACAAACAGAGATTGTTAAGTGTTTTGCAGACTTTCTGCTCGTACTCATATTCGTAAAAAACGATTTGAGTAAAGGGGCTCCAGATAAATGTTTATCTGATGGCTGTCAGCCAAAGAGAAGTGAAGTTCAAAGCTGCAGCGCTTTAGAAAATCATCACTTTCCCTTCTAATCGGCTGCTGCCTCAGAGAGGAGTCTGTCTGGAACATTTAAACTGGGCAGCGATGTAATCCGGATGTTATACTCAGAGATAGATGGAGATACTGACTAGATCTCCATCTGGGGAGGAAGATTTAATCAGTCCACAGACACAGTCCACAGTATGGAACTGGAGTATTGAATTCAAATATGACTGTCTATGAATTAGGTGTTAATTAGTTGTTACGCCTAATCTGTCACATATGAATATACTTGAATCTCAAAACAAGAGTGAATACCAACAGGAGGGTAACACAGGTGGTTTTGGGACATTTTGGGTAGGAACTTCCCATGTGCTTAGCTGTGCTGAAGCATGAGTTTAACAATCTGGGTGGCTGTGGAGGTTCTACGCTGCAGCCCCATGGCTGCAGTGTTGACCCTGGTCTGCCCTGTTCTGGGTGGTTTTCTGCTGGGGAAGGCCCTGTGGTCGGGAGTGAGCTGGCTTCTGGTATGAACAGTTCCCCAGGATATTGCTTCTTTAGAGGAAGGTCAAGCCAGGTTTTGAGGTTTTTTTATGTCCTCGTGGGGGGGGGGGGTTGGTCAATGCATGTTGTGTGTGTCTGTGTGTGTTTGCGTGTGCAATGGTCATTTTGTCAGAGCGAGACAACGATCAGGTCTGTTTTGTTTTTTCGGTTTTGTGCTTGCATGTGTGAAGACTTATTTTTAATGTACCACAATAGCTTCTATGCAGAAGACTTTGGGCTACTTTGGTACGAACTCTGCTTTGTAAATAATAGAATTTGAACAAGTCCTTCCTAAGTGTAAATCTGATCAATCTGACGTTCCAATGAAATGATCAAACAAACATAAATTTCCTTACATTTGCTGTTAAGTTTAGTTTTCTTTTACAAGATGACTACCAAGAAGTTTTTCTGTCACACTGTGGTATACTGGAGGTCCAACCCGTGACTTTTCTGTGTGGAGTTTGCATGTTCTCCCTGTGTTAGCGTCGGTTCTCTCCGGGTACTCCAGCTTCCTCCCACACTCCAAAGACATGCACCTTGGGGATAGGCTGATTGGAGACTCTAAATTGCCCATAGGAGTGAGTGTGAGTGTGCATGGTTGTTTGTCTGTGTGTTGGCCCTGTGATGGACTGTCCAGGGTGTACCCTGCCTCTTGCTCGATGTCAGCTGGGATTGGCTCCAGCCCCCCTGCGACCCCGTTCAGGGAGGAAGTGGTAGAAAATGGATGGATGGACTTTGGAATACTTAAATGGAAGTCAAATGAACTGCAAAGATTTGACAATATCCTCTGGAGTTAAATTTTCCTGCAACGCAAAGTGAGGCATGTCCATGTAGACTGGAATTGGAATCTTTGAGCAACAGTGACGTCTTTTACGTCATCTAGAACTTGCGTAGTACAGAAGTCTATGGCCCAGATGTTTTTTAGTGAGAAACTGTCATTGTCCAGCAGTGTTCAACAGCTAAAACCCATGCTTCACAACCTTTTTTCTGGAACACTTTACAACAGTGTATGTCTTTATGGCACCACATCAAATTGGATCAACACAACAGCCATTTTGAACATAAACTGTGGCTGATGAACTCAAGAGGACATTATTGAAGGAAAAGAAATAGAAAGAGACAGAATGGCCTGAATGGGCTCTGTGCACAGCTCCACTACTTCCTGAATTTAAGGCAACACATTTGTTTCCTGTCTTTCATTACTGGTCACACTAATTAATCCAGGTGTGTCTGGCCATTCCTGTTGTGGT
>JBAMHV010000003.1:5711188-5723252 GCA_037177535.1 Pseudomugil gertrudae
AACGAACTGCCAAACTCTGTCCGGTCTGCAGAGTCCTTGTCTACTTTTAAGAACAAGCTAAAGACTCAGCTGTTCAACGTGCATTTTGGCACTTAGTTTAACTCTTCTATTTGATTTAGATCTATCTAGCTCTTTGCCACACATCAGCACTGATTATATCGGGAAACAAATAGGAAATATATATACTAAAAAAAAGTCTCTAGCACTTCAGGACAACACCTGTGTCCTACAGGACAATAGCCGTGTCCAACCAGACTTGCCGTGGTCTGGCACTTATCTATGCTGTTCCCTGTTGTTTGATTCATGCGTGTGTTGTTTTATCCTCTGATGTACGTTGCTTTGGATAAAAAGTCTTTTAAATGCCTGTAGAATAGAATAGAATAGAATAGAATAGAATAGAATAGAATAGAATAGAATAGAATAGAATAGAATAGGTAAGGAAGGATTGACTGGACAGGCTATGAGCTCAGTTTTAGAAAGATTTAGCTGAAGGTGGCAAGCCTTCATCCATGCAGATATCAGTAAGACATGCTGATATTCTCATTGAGACGGTTGTGTCGTCAGAGGTTTGATCAGATATGAATCATTTGAACTGTAACCAGATTCATTGCGTACTTATTGTTTAAAAACTTGAACATTAATCAACTGGCCATCCGGAAAAAACTCTGATCACACTGAATGTTGGTGGCAGACAGGCGGGTTGGAGATCTTTGCTGATGGGCTGGATTTTCATATAAGTCTTTCCTGGTGAAAAGCAGAACCCATCCAGTTAGCAGCAGCTCAGCTTGTTGATAGGGGAGGTCAGAGGTTAGAGCGGCTGCAGTTGACAGGAAGGTTACAGAAGCTCAGATAATTACTATTTGGACTGAGTGGAGCTGAAAAGCTGCTCAGACTCACAGCAGAAACAACAGCAGAAAATCAAGTTTGACTTTCTGACACAGAAAAATGGAAGCGGCAGCAGCGGAAAAACTTTGTCACCAGTGAAGATGGAAAAACACATTCTGACAAGTTGTCCGTTTGCCCTCGTTTCTACCAACTGGTCATGACCTGTATGCATTTTTTGTGTTTCCATATACATAAAATGGGAAATGTGCCAGAATATCACATCCAACCCAACCTATTTGTGTGGGGTTATAGGGTGTGTGGAGAAATACCAGGAATTTAGACCAAAATATTGCAGCTCTATTTTATACAGACAATAAATGTATGATTTACATGTTAAAAGGAAGGATTTAAAAGCATGATACATCCCCTTTAAAGGTATAACATGACAAGACTCTCCTCTGATGTTATAGTAGTGAAATGTGACTTCACTGTAATACTACTGCCTAACCACCTCATAATGAGTGTAACTGAACAGAGAGTCATCCCGGCTGAGATGTCATCTGGTCAAACAAGACCTGTATCACATACTGAGAAGCTAGGATACTGCAATGATATGTGAGCAACTGGAACTTACTAGACCAACTTAAGTGTTTCTCAACCCTGATCCTCAAGTACCCCTGCCCTGCATGTATTAGAGGCAACCCTACTTTAACACACCTGATTTAAATTAAATAACTTTCTCATCAAGTTCATTGCAGCCTGTTAATGAGCATTTATTCCATTCAGGTGTGTTAAAGTATGGTTGCAGGTAGACATGCAGGGAAGACTAGACTATTACAGAGAGCAGGAAATATGGATACCCCTTACTTTGATACCCCAGTGTACACCGACATCAAAACAACTTGTACAGAATTTCATTCTGTACAGGAATTATATGGACTTTAAAGATTTGAGTTATTTCTTTATTTCCAATTTACAATAAATTAAAAGAAATATACTACATACTACATTAAATTCTAAATATACAAACAAACACTTAAAATTTTGCATAAGTGGGTCAAAACTTTCCACTGGGTGTGTAACTGTAGGTAAAACAAAAAGTGTGTTTGTGTGTGTACCTCGTTTTTTCTTGTTTGTGTGTGTGAGTGTGTGTAGGTGCTCTGATTGAACCTGGCGTACGTGCTAATTTGCAACTACAATTCTGCGATAACAAAATACAAATCTCTCTGAAGCTTTTATTTGACTTTTCACCCTGACTGTACATAAACATCTCATCACGCTGTTGGTCCCCACTGCATCAGGGAGACGGATGGCGGCCGTTACAGTGAGTTAAGACCTGTGGTTGCCGACCGCAGGAGTCCGAAGCTTTGAGGCCGAACAGGGACAGAGACAAAACGAGTCTTTACATCACTTTTAATGGACTAGCTGACAGTGGGCACAGAGTCAGAGTGAAGGACATGACCCACTTCACAAAATTCTTGTAAACTTTTTTATATCTTCAGTTGGCAGGTTTACATTAGTGTGGAGGAAAACACGGCGCTCTGATGAATGTTGGTGGAAATTCCTTCCCAGTCGCTGAGGTTTTTTGGTCAGAAATTAAAAGTTTGTTACTGTGTAGAATAAAAAATAACTTGCAATGTATAAGAGCAGCTTTCATTCAAAGGCAAGTCATTGCCAGAATAAGCAGAAATATATGAGGAAACAAAGTTGCAACATTTGTGCTTCTGGGTTTAGTTTAGTTCAGTAGCTGTTTCTAACTTACTGATGGATTTAGTGCTGTATAAACAGAAATAATCCTACTTTTATTTAGGCTTTAGGTATCCTTTTCTTTCTCCACTCCTGGGATTTAGAAGATGATATCCGAGCAACATCTTAGAGGATGTGTTAGTTTCTAAAAGGGATCTGAAATAGAGAGAAAGCAGCTGGAAATAATATCATACAGATTTATTTTGATCTAATGAAGAGAAATGTATTCAATAAATGCATCATCCAGAAGAAAAAATACAGCAGCTAGGTGTGGGAAGCAGATGATACAGCTGTGGCATGAGTGACAGTTTGGACATTGCTTTAAAAAGATAACACAACTCCTCCCTCCCTGTTTTTCTTTTCTATTGGAGTATTAAGTTAGGCAAGAAAGTGAAGAAAGGGAAAGGAATAGATTGATTTTTACATCTAAGTCAGTTATGCGACCCTTTAAAGTTCACCTTCAGCAGTTATTGATCTCCTGAAAAGTCCTTTTTTTGTAAATATGACACATGATCCTGAGCTTAAAATGGACAGTCATATAAAGGCATTTTTACAGACTGCATCCATTTCAATCCAATGAATTTTCAAATGAATCCAGTTCAAATCCATCATCTGTTCATTTACTGTCAATACGGTTGATTTAATTAAATTTGTGGCAATTCCATTTTATGATCCACATATATATGAACTGCGCTCAAATAAATTGATTGATAACATTTAGTATTCCTTCACTTTGACTCGGTCCACCCTCTGAGAAAACAGTGAAAAGGAAAAACTCTCTTTTAACATGAAGGAAAACCTCCATCACAACCAGAAACTAAAAACACTAGCATGCCAGCAAGTATTAAAACTGGAAGGAAAAAATGGAAGGAAAATGAGCACGAACCTCCAGCAATGTTTGATAACTAGAAATTCACCCAGATTAGGCCATTTTTCCATAGCAGGACAAAGAAGCTAAAAGAGATGATGAGCAGCATATTTTCATCTTTCTAAAAACAAGCACACAGATGCTCAAACATGTCTCTGCTGACTTAGAGTCTTTCTTACCAAAACTGCTTGCGCTCACAATAAATTGTTCGGTCTGTTGAATTGCTGCTGGTCTTTGTGAGGCACTTTCCAACCTTTCTCACTTTCATTGGATTTATTTGTAGGATTGAACCAAAAACATGAACTAACTTTTATTTATGTAACTGCCATGCAGTAATTGAAATTAAATATTACAGTAATAAGTCTTCAGGATGAATGGCTAAAACATCTGTGTAGACTCCCAGAGATCCAGCTGTTATACACATATGTATATTTGTCCTTTGGGAATGTCATGTGTGAAAATGACTGATGATTAAACAACACAAAGCTCAGTGTTACACCCTGATACAGCTGCACTCACAGCAGCCTAATGACACTGTTAATGACTAAAATCAGCTTTCTTCTCTTTCAACCAAACCCCAATGCCTCACCACATCATTAGGTATCTGTAGACACATGTAAGAAACGCTCGTCTTTGTTCCAAGCATGTAATGGAGGTCCAGATCTGGAGCAAGCACATCAATAATGCTGTCAAGTCTAAAAAGAGATGGGATGATTGCATTTAAGTTGTTCTTTAGGAACACACACTGGTGTGGCGGATGAAAGAGAGGAGCTGTCTGGCAGCAGCATCCCCCCCCCCCCCCCCCCTACTCCACCATAGCTGAAAAAATGATAGTGCTCATATCTAGAGTTACTCAGGGTTTCATCATCTTGTTGCACATTAGGGCTATTACTCTCATGTCATAAAACATTTAGAAGGCAGATTAAAATGTCTGATGACTTTATATTCCACAACTAAAACCCACACAAAAAGTATGCAGACATTGCCGAAGAGCCATGAAAAACATCCTCTTCATCCTCTGTGAAAGGCTCTGTATTATTATATGACTCCCCTCCTCTTCTTCCTCCGGGTTTTGTTTTCAGACACAAAAAGAGCAAAGCTGAGAAATTCCCCACCTCCGAATACATCTTTGGCTTCAAAACAAAGGGTGCAAGCCGCAGACAGCCTTTTCTTTCTTACTGTAAAACTGTAGTGGGTACAATCCCACAGAAAGGGCAGAGCTGGGCAGGGCTGGGATGGGTCAGGCTGGGCTGAGCTGGGCCAGGCTGGGTTGCCGCAGTAAGCAGCTCCAAAGGAGAACATCCTGTTTTCCAATCCCTCACTTTTACCTTCCATGTAGTGTTACAGTTAACACAACTTCTGCCATCTTCACTTCTCTGCCGAAGGTCTGTTGAGAGTCCAGAAGCTTTCATTGACTCATTCATTCATGGTCTAAACTGCTTTATCCAGCTTTTGTGATGTGTTTGGCTGAATTGTCATGGTTTCACACAGTGTTGTGTTGTGGCTACAGTTTTCTTTTAGCATTAATCATCAAAACAAACAGTGAAATTTTTATCCAAACATCATGATGTGTTTCACATCAAAATTTTGCTGAAACCAAAGCAGATAAGAGCAAATGTAATGTGGTTAGAAAACTTTAGTTTAGCTCCAAGACAAACGCTGGGTTAAAAGATCAGAGTACACACACATTGTGACTGACAGAGCGAGCTGAGCGGACCACCCAGTCAGGCATACGTCAGGGTCTCTGCCTCAGAGGACATGACAGCTGAACTGCACGACACTGATGTATCAGCTGCCTCACATGGACTGAAGGCACACAGGTCACTGCTGAGGATGTGCTGCTTTAAACTGAAGGTCAGACCCAGGAGGTCACTGGCCTAGTTGTAGTGGGGGCCCCTGCTCTGAAGAAGATTACTTCTGAAATGTCACTTTCACTTCCAGGAAGTGCTGTTGTTGAGCTGCACATTATGAATAAGTATGGATGCTGACCTGGAGGATGTTGAGAGTTACAACAGAGCGATCCGGAAAGGTTTACCATCAGAGCTACATCTAAAGTAAAAGCACAACTAATGTTACAATATTATATTTTAAGACAAATAACATAAGTCAAAAATAACATCTACACCTCAAGAAAGTCACTTACTTTGGTTTGAGGTTATAATCATGATCTAAAAGGGTTTACAATGACCCTAGTGTCATCAGATCACATGACATCAAAGGGCTGTTAAAAAAAAAACAAACCAAAACAACAACAAAACCCCCCAAAACAAATAAATAAACAAACAACTTGGTCACCTTCAGCAGAGCTCTTATTAACTCATAACCAGATCTGAACCTTTCACAGAGTTTAATTGATATTGATTAACCAGCAATGCTTCTGTTTGAGGGTAGAAGTGAGATGAGCAGATTTTTTCAGTTTTTTAATCTTTGTCATTTTACAAAACATATTTTTCAGCCTAATTTGTTAGAGGTTACAAAAAATGGTGGGCCAAAGTAAAAAAAAAAAAAATTCTGGTTATCTAGTGCTTGTTGATTCCTGTTCTCCCTGCCACCAACCTGTCCAGGCAGATTGCTGTCTGTCTTTGGTTCTGGTTCTGATGGAGGTTTTCTTTCCTGTTAATGAGAAGCTTTCATCTCCCAACTCAGGATGGAAAATTAAATCAAAAAGATAACTGTTTTCATCTAAACCAATTCATATAAATTGGACTAATGTGGATCATATGGTTTGTTTTATTTTAATTATAATGATGCTCGAATGATTTGAACTGATCTAAACAAAAATCTTGAGATGACTTTGTTAAGAACTGACGCTATACAATCAAAGCTGAAATTAATTGAATTGAACTGAATGGGACCTGTAATGGACTCCCCCCTGTATATCATTTGTATGTGATAAAGCAATAGTACACACATTTGTTAGTTGAACAAATGAATCATTCAATCATAACAATCTCCAAACTTGAAAGATGAACCAGTGTTGAGTTGAGAAACAACAGACAGCGTGGCAAAAACAAACGTTTTAACTTGGATCTTTGGGCTCTATCATACCAGCAGTTGAGCATTGCAGCAACAGCACAGTGATTCCCAAAGAGCTGTTAGATGAAAACCTGGCATATCTCAGATTAGTATCAAGTGCGTTTATGACTCCAAGATGAAACTGGACAAGTGGAGGATAAAAAAAATAAATGTCAGGTTTAAAAAATAATGATGCATCAGAAATGAATCTGCACCTAACCACTAACTTTCTGGTTGGGGGACGACTCTTCTGTAAGTCAGCTGCTCCCATAAGGACATAGGAAGGGTGGACCATTTGTTTAAATCTTTATGTATACAATTATATATTCTCTCGAAAAGAGTCATCACTTTGCACAACCCTCAAACAACAGCTGGATTTAATATGACAATCTCCAACTAAAGACCTGCTGAAACACAAGAGAAACTGCAAAGATAAACCCACATTTAGATTTGAAAACATCCAAACCAGCAGTCCTCTGTTTGCAGTGGGTAGATGAAACAATGGCCTCTAAAATAAAGTCCTTCATGTCAGAAGCATTGTCCTGCAGTGAGTCAAATAAACGTCTCCTCCGAGGACATGAATAAAACAATGAGTTTCATGTTAGCGTGTCAGCTATGATTTGTAGCTGCGTTGGTCCGTAGACAAAGCGGAGCCCAGTGGGGAGCGGACAGTGATGCATAATGTGTGCAGAACGATTGTTTAAACAAACACAATATTTAGCTGTATTTGGAAGCTGCACCCTGTTTGTTCTATATATGGAAATGTTAGTTTACATGAAGCGATGAGACATCAGTCTTCTCTGAAAAATTCTGAAGTGAATGAGTCCAAATACATTCAGAACATCAACACTGCAAGCAAATCAAATGTTTCTTATCTGCTGGTGGAAGTTTGCATCTTTAATGCAAGAGCTAGGTATTGGGACATTACAGTGTGTAAAAAAGACTTTTTTTTAAAACACTTTACAGATTAAAATGTATAAAGGGACTTGTATCAACAGTAGAGTCTAAGATGACAATCTAAAACATAGAACATACTGTGTGTGTGTTTACTGTCTCCAAATGAATGCAAGTCAAATAAAGGGTGAGAACTACTGAATTTGAGTGTTCCTTTTAACCCCAACTTATTCAGAATTGGGTTTGTATGCATGTATTATTAGGAAGAAACTGATGTCATGCACCAATTTCACAGAGAAATAAATATTCAGTTTTGTGGTAATGTAAATTTTTAAAGGAGTAATACTGTCATTGTGTCAGACTGTCAGTGTGTTTGTGCGTGCGTGCTGTGTGTTGTGTTTGGATCACTTGGCGCCAGCTCCTCAACACACTCAGGTGGTGCGGAGAGGAAGGAAGCGCTCAGCTGGGCAGAAAAACTTTATTGTTGCCTCAGTCCTGATAAGCAGTTATTAATTAGCTGGTTAGACGAACACAATGACACAATAGATCCTGATAGTGCTGCTGCTGCTTTCATGTACCAACTCATACACACTCACAAATAGATGTTCTGTGGATTTGTTTCTTTGCAATACAATAAATAAATATGGACACAAAGGGACACGGCTGAAATCTAACTTCTCACATATGAGCATTGCACAGAAATATCCACCTTTTTTGTATTGAAATTCAAACATGCTCAGTCTATTAAAAGATATGAGACATTTTAATGGACAGTATTCCTACTATTTACTTGGACATTTTCTTGTTTGGTGGCTTGGATGAAATGTTTGGTGCCCTGCTTACAGACTGATGTCCCTTCCCTACTTTTATATTTTATATAGAAGGCTAGTATTTTTAGCTTACTGTTCAGCACTTTAAGCAGCTACATGCTCGTTTTTAAATTCTTTATTAATAAAAATGGTATGGTACCTTCTACTGAACGTTAAATGGGCTTTATTATTTTTGGATAGTTGCCAGAAAGTTCCGATGAGGTCAAGGGTTTTCTGCAGGACAAACTGTAGCAGATGGCCAGTCAATGCTGCAGCTTCAGACTCAGAATATACTGACTTTTAATTACACATTTTAATCATGACACCTCACGTTTGTTTGATGTGTCGATGGGTAAAGTCAGTTCTTAAGTCCCGCAGGCATTGAATGTTACCTGCTGGTAGCACACTGAATCAGAATCACAATGGTCAACTTGCTTGGGCAGAACTTAACCACAAGATGCTGAGCAGAGGCATTTAATTTAAATCAGGCAAACATCTAAAACATGCAGGACAGCAGTCCTTGAAGACTGGAGTTACTCATTCCTGCCTGCACATATAAAAAAAACAGCTATGGAGCAGGATTTGTTTTTCTATCATTTGTTTCGCACAACAGTTTACAGCCATGAAGGACAATGCTTCAATGCTCAAACTACATCTAGAAACAGAAATTCCAAATAAATACAAAATAAATGTACAAAATAAATTTAGCTATAACATTCCTCATGCTTATTTAGAAAAAATACAAACATGTTCTGTTGCTTGTGGGAATGTCCACAGAAACTGTTACTGTGGAGGAAAGTGTTGGATATAATCCGCCAACTCATTAGTGAAAACATCCCATTTAACCCAAAACTATACTCATACTATATCTGTTCAGATCCATTTTGAACCAAAATCTGAGGTATTTAGTAAGCATTTGCTTTTTAGGAAGTGCAGTTTAGGGATGCCTAAAAAACACTGAACAAATAAGCATAAATATTTCAACAATAACAATACACATGGTGGAATGGAGGGGAGTGGGGTCTCCCGGCACATCCCCTTCATTCAGACGCAGTCCAAACACGTGTTTAACTTTTCGTTAACACTCTACAAATTCAGCAGCTGATAACAGGTTAATTTCTCTAATCTACCACTAGTAGAATCCATCAGCAACAATTATACAGGCATGTACGTGAACGATTAATTTTATGATGGAGCCAGCGGCCTACATGAACACAGCCAATATATTCTTAGCCTTAGACTACACTAAAAGCCAAGTCAATAGTGGGAGGCAGCAGCATACCACAAAATCTGTCACTAAGTAGCATAGAACAATAGCTAACACAGCAGCTAGTCTGTTGGTGTTTGGGACGCTAGAAGCCAAAGCGTCTTCGACGTATCAGACATCTCATCCTTTCTGTAACTTAGTTGTGGGAATTACCGCTCTGACAAGATGAGCCACTACCAACCACTCAGTTACAAATGCAGGTTACCCACTGATATGTTCACTCTCTTCAGCATGGACACAGTAAACTACTGCATGCTCAGTTGTCCAAATCAAGTCAATTTTTATCATAAAGCATACATACAGTGGCACAGAGTGCTTTACATAAACAACACAACACACCCAGGTATGTTAGCTGTTTTATATACACACTCTTGATCATAAACTTTCTGTCATACACATACACTATGGATTATTTACATAATCAGATTCTATTATAGAAGTCAAACTGTAAAACTAACTGAATAATTGTTACTGATGAAATGTTCCAGATGTACAGCAAAATGATAACTCTATAAGGTTACTTGTGTTTAATCTGAATTCTTTTTTCTGAACATGGATATGTTACAGATTAATTTAACCATATTCACATCACGTTTAGCAGGACTGTCATCACTCATATGCTGACATAATTGTCTTATCTCTCTTATTTGCATCTTTCTTGTGTTTGCTTTCTTCCTCTTTTGTGTCAGCATTACTATGAATTTTATATCATCCATCTAGGACTGCATATCCCGTTCTGGAACCATCAGGGACTTTTTAGTCAACAAAAACAAGCTTTTTGATTAATATTTGGGAACACTTGATAATCTCTGGCTGTGAATAATCATTACTGGCCAGTTAACTTTCTAAAAAAGCTGTTAACACAAAATGAGCTCATGTCTAGACCAGCACATGATAAAACAAGGTATGATTGATTTCTTATAACATGAAGTCAAAGTAGATGTTACATGTAAAGCTGATTTGTTTTTTGTTTATTTTCTGTTTTATTCATTACCTGAGCAGATGCTGCTCAGAGTTCATTATAATAAAACAGTTATAATTCTTTTTTTTTTTTAGCTTTTTTAATGCTTTCTTTTACAAGAAACTTTGTTGATGTAGATTAAAGCCGTTTTTATTAATTAATAATGTTAGGAAAATAAATCATCAATTCAACTTTATGTGTATATTTGACATTTTAAAAGACTTTAAACACAGAACGCATTCTAACCTATCTATCGTGATCCAATTAGAACATGTCAACATCAGTCCGCTTCGCATTGGAAGGTTCATGTCTCTGCATCGTCCATTCATTTCTGACAATGCAAACCTTGTCTGGCATTATTCCTTATATATATATATATATATATATAAACTATTTATATAATATAATCTTCATTCATTCATTCATTCAGTTCATGATAGTAGCGGGATCCACTTTTAGCTTTGATTACAGCCGACATTCTGTGTGGTATTATTTTGAAATGTTTGCTAAGCCACAACATATGTACTTGCAGGGTTGCATACATTTTTCTCCAGAATCTTGTATTGACGATGTGAAAGCACATCTCAAAGGTTCTCCTTGCTGGCTACACGATTTCTGATGCCAACTGAATCACTCTTTCACTATATGAGCCCAATGAATCCTGTCATTTTTGCAACATGGCTGTGCCATCAGAAAAGATTAAATAAATAGGATGGAATAAATTAACATTTTCTGCATTCCTAAACACTTAAAAGTGCACAAAAACATGTATTTAAGGGCTTAAAAAAGGAGATTTTGCATGATATGTTCCCTTTAAGTGTGATGTGTGTCATGTGTCGCAGCAGGAAAACTCCCAATTTTTGCAGAACTGGGGCCCTTGAGGACTGGGGTTTCCCATTACTGTGTAAGAAACAGCTGGTTGCACATCATTGATGGTCTTCAAAGTTTGTGATGGGAGGATGGTAGAAGGAGGAATCACAAAGAGTGTCTTTTTTGTGCTCTTTCCATAAAAGGCCTGATGGTGGAATACTGTTAGCACAGTGACCCCCACAGTAAGAAGGTTGCTGGGGCAGGTCCGAGCAATAGCCTTTCTGTGTTCTCTCTGTAGGTATGGACTCTCTCTAGGTAATCTGGCATCCTCCCACTATCCAAAGCAGAGGTGGACATTCCTGCTCTAGAAAAGTAGAAATCCTGTCCAGCAGCTGTTCTAACCAGTCACCAAACCAGCTGAATTTAATGAGCACAGTTCACAGTTAGTGAAAACACCTGTTCTAAAGTAGATCCAAAAACATGGCGGGACTTGGATTATCCACCTCTGATCCAAAGACGTGGGTTAATTGATCACTCTAAACCAGCAGTAGTGGGGAACCCTGGTCCTCGAGGGCCAGATTCCTGCAGGTTTTTCTCTAGTCCAGCACATCTGATTCTAATCAAATGGATTCAACAGCTTATCAAGATCTGCACAGTGACCCATTCATTTCAATCAGTTGTGTTGGAACACAAAGACATGGAAAACTTTCAGGGTAAGGGTCAAGGTTCCCCACCCCTGCTCTGAATGTACTGGCAACCTGCCTCTTGCATGCTAAAGGTTGGGATAGGCCAGAAAGTAATTTTGCGGATAGAAATTGCGTCTATATTTACCGCGTGTCAAAAGGACGTGCAAACGGTTTGTATGCGTA
>JBAMHV010000003.1:5730863-5749226 GCA_037177535.1 Pseudomugil gertrudae
AGTTTGCGTAACGGTACGCACATTTTCCCGCCACGTTAGTTTTTATAAATCAGAAACTTTCCGTAGAAATCCACTTAGGCTGCTTTTTGTGCGTAAGCAAGCTTTATAAATGAGCACCCTGGGCAGTACTATATTGTACTCAACTGCTTTTCCATTACAAGTTGCGATCCTCTAATGTGAGTTTCTAGATGCTTTATGCAGAGTCTGCAGAACACCACAGAAGAAGACAAATACCATAGAAGAAGACAGACATGAAGATAAAAGACTTCCCGATAACTTTTTACCCGGGGCTCGGATTAGGGTTATTCGTGGGAAATAGACTCATGGCACAAATCACAAGAAGTCATCCAAAGGCAAGACAAAACACTCTGAATCACATCAGACCAATCAACGGACACCAGCCTGTGGACGACACGCTATCCGCACGGCCCGACACGCTAGGAACCACAACGAAGTAGGTACAAGAAATTCTAATGAAAACGCTCTGTTTCTGGATATAGTCGTGTAAGGCTGGGTAGAGTAGGTAGTGGAAAAGCGCCATTAGCCCTCTCATTCTCCACCACCACTGAAACTTCTCCAGTCTCTATTCCATATTCTGCACAGATGTTCCTGTATACATTGCCGTCTACTTGGATATGGCGCTCCATGTATTCTTTACCTGCCAGTATCTTGCACCCTGCTGTGAGGTGCTGGATTGATTCTGAGGCTCCTTTGCACAGTCTGTCCTGCCTGGGGTCCCGCCTGGTGTGGTAGATCTGGACCCCGACCACTCTTGTGCTCAGGGCTTGTTCCTGTGCTGCCATGATTAGTGCCTCTGTGCTGTCCTTCAGTACAGCCCTATGCAGCCATTGATAGGACGTGTTTATATGGGCCACTTCGGTGATCTGCCGGTGGTACATCCCATGCAGGGGCTTTTCCTCCCATGATGGTTTTTCCAACTTGTGTTTCTCCTGTCTCCATTCTCTGAGACATTCACTAAGTGCTTCATCCCTTGGTGTATTTGTGAAGCTTGGATGTTTCGTCTTGGATAGTGGCCTTGATGCTCACTAGTTGTCTGTCTCCTTCTTTGCGCTTAGTTTGTAGTTCATGGTTCTGGATTTTTTTTGTTGATCCTTCTTCATCCCATAAAGAGATCTGAACCAGGTCAGCATCGGTCTGTTTTTCCTTATGGAGTTAATGTAAGACGTTTGAACAGCTCAACTTTCAGTTTAAATTTCAGTTTTCCACCTCTTCATTGTGAACATTCTATTTAACATCTCTGTGAGATGTTAAATATCCTGAATATTTGTTGCAGAGCAAAGCTGCTCCACAGCAATCTGTCCGACAGGAATTCTATGCTTCTCCCTCCAACTAGGATGCTATATACTAATGTTTGTTCAGTGGTTAGAAAAGACATACTGTATTACTGTTTCCTTGACACAATATGGCTTACTTGGTCATTTCTGTTGCACTTGCAACATATTCTTCCTTTAATCCATAAACTGAAGTGGTTTACACATCCTGCAAGTCATGGAGTGTTAAAATTTTGGATGATGTTATGCTTTAGGCAATGCTTGTCATCCAGATCTGTTCTGTGGAGCTTCAGCTTCAGTTCTACCATACTTTCTTTTCATTTGAGTCTTTCTTTCAGGTGAAACTGTCATATAGACACACTGGAATTTTGAACTAAATCATATGATCTGGCTGTTGAGATATTAGAGGAGCTTATAAATTGTATTTTTTTTTTTTTTTACCTTTGGGTGCATACCGGCCTTTAAAGGTCCCCTCAGACTGACTGGAATTCTGAACTTCAACCTGCAGTGAAGACTTATTGACTGCCTAAACCAACATATGGACTTGTATGTTATTGCAATATGTCAGAAGTGACTCGGACAGGTTATGGCAGATGTTTGGTTCACAGCAGTCGCAGTTTCTCCAGATTGTGCAGGTCAAAGGTGAATGTTTTTATTTATTGATAGAATCACAACTTCATTATTTATTAAGCTGACTGATCTCCTGCGGTGTGTCCTGCTTCATTGAGGCCTGCTGTTTTTGAACTGAGGACTGGAGCTAGCTGAAGCAGATCTGCTTTATTAATAATGATATGCTTCAGAATGAAAATAATTTAGGTATTTCAAGAAACTTTGTCAACACTTTGAGGTATCAAGTTAATATTTTTAATCCATTTCTATAAAAACCATATAATATTTGCATAAATGCTATACATTAACCTTTTTAAATAAACATCACATACTTCACAATAATTGAAGTTATCTAAAACTAAGTCTGCAATATTTTGTGGCTTGTGTTTTTAAAAAAAAGAACTACAAATTTCAGAAATTTAGTGTTATAATGGATGCTGAGAAGTCCTCATGTTCATGTGCAAACATTGACTCATTAACCTGCTGAGGAAGAAAATGCGAACGCCATTGTCAGCTATTGCTGCTTTACAAGCTGTTGAGCTGAGACACAACTGCAGCTAATTATACAATCCAAACAAGGCGACAATAAACTGTTACAACCCCCCGGGGCTTCCTACACATGAGGTCCTACATAAATTGAAAAGCAAAGCAGTTGTAGTAGATTTGCTCAAATTTTTTAAAAAGGACGAACTTATCCATTAATCAAACATTTCTAACCAACTGACAACTGATGGACCAGCCCGATCCAACAAAACTATGACAACCACCCAGACCAGTCCACAACCATCTGAAGTCCTCCCTTTCACCCAAACAAACATCCGCTGAAACATACAGATCAAAAACAACAAAAGCAGAGCTACCGGTCCCATCGGTAACAATGAACAATTACTATTATAAACCCTTTAATGGGTCATATATATGTGTTTATTGTTCCAGTGTTTGGTCCAGATCCGCTAGCAATCATCCAGAACACTTCAAATATGATAAACTTTTTTAAATGAGCCAAAATCTTCTACACCTCTTCAGACTCAAGTTTGGTAGTGACAGATGTTTAGTTTTGTAAATGTGCAGCAGCAGGTTGCCTGGAGGTTTTTTAAACACACAAAAAGGGAAAAATCTCCTAGGCTAGAGTTCGTTGATGCAATCAGAAGCTCAGGGTTCCCGCTGGCCAGCCCTTTATACTCCACCCTTCCCCAAACCGCACAGGCAGCGCTCAGGACATAAAAGCAGACATCCATCTCACCCGACAGCGGCCATACATCACTCACACTGCTCATGAGTGATTATACACACACACAAACAAAGGCAGCAAAGCACTTTCATTCATGCATCTCCCCACTCATTTCACAAATGGCCTCCAGAGATGATAAAGAAAATTCAGAAATTTTAAATACACACAAATAGGTTTCTCCTGAGCAGTTTTTTCACATGCACAGGCTCATTATGTTGTTCACTCAGTCTGACAATAAGCAGTTGCTTCCTTCAAGCCGTCTTCCAGGAACAGCTTACAGAAAAATCTGTAATGAAATGTTAAAGACAAACAAGGTGCCTCGGTTTACACCTGTAGAATGAACTCCTCACACTCTGACCTTCAGAAGAGTGATTTTAGAGGAAACAGAAGCAGAAACAGTGACAAATAAGGTTCTTCGCGTAGGTGAAATGCAGTGAAAAGACATGTAGCTAGTCCAGGCTCCACAGTGTTCACTGATTTGTCACAAGCTGTCAGCAGGTGGCTTTTCAGAGGTTTTATCTCAGAAAAAAGGAGCCGCTGAGGCTGGAAACATCTCCGTGAGTGCAATGAGAGTAAAACAGATGGTATGAGGTAGAAAACTCAAACACTGAGTTTAAAATGGGTTCAAATTAAAGAGCTGTGCAGACTCAGGTTGTGTCGGTTTGATGCTACAATTCATGCACTAAGTGGTTGTTTTGCACTACAAAAAAAGGCTTTCAAACTACAGTGTAATATCTGTATTCTATGCCACTTTTAAATAATCATATCAATAAAAAGATATACTTATTGATGTATTAATGTGCAACAAAGTATGCTTAAACAAGAGAATTATGATATAAATAATCACTATAGAGTTAACCACATCTACTCCTGACAAGTCAGTGTCTTCTTTAAGAAAAAGATCTTTTGCCTGTTGACCTTAAACATTGTGTAAAACCAACCTGACAAATTGAGAACAGCCTGAAAGATGGACTGCAGCATGTTTTTAACAATTTCACTTGACAATGAGGTTAAAGGAAACAGAGGAATATGTGACTAACGTTGAGGGTATGGGAGTTGTGTAATCAGGGGCCCACTTCCTATTCCTCTCTGTCCTTATGCTGCCGTCTGGATGTATGTGACATCAGCTCTTTTCCTCTTCCCAGAATCCCCGAGAGAGACAGAGAGTCAGAGAGAGAAAGACACACACATACACACACAGCAAGACAGAGTCAAAGAGAAAAACACACACAGAGAAAGAAACCCACACACACATACACACTGACAGAGACAGAGGAAGACAGCGACAGAGAGACACAGAGAGATAGACAGAGAGAGAGAGACATGCACACACACACAGCCAGACAGAGAAAATGCTAATATTTCCTCGAGACCTTGAACAGAAAAAAGGGGAGACTTTGGGGCACGAGGGGAGTCAAAGAGAGAGTTTCCTCTTCCCAGAACTTCCCGTACAGTACAGCTTAGTTCCCACAACGATGTTTGTTTGTCTTGACTCTCAGTCGTCCCTGTGGAGAAACGAGACATACACTTGTCTTGGATGTGATATTCACTTGACCATAGAGTTTTTACCCAGATGCCTGTTCTATGATGTGCTTGAAGAGCGTCTTTGCAATATATGAAGGATAGAGATGAGTCTAAACAATAGATTTGAACTGCTTAAAATTTAATTAATCTAATATTGATCCAAGAGATCAATCTGTTTTATAGTTTTTCTTACCGGTGACATTCACTACATACAACATTTACTACAGCAAAATTGTGCAAGATAATGCAGTCTGTTTGAAAAGCTGCACAACAAAACATCCTCCTGTCCTGTTTTTTCCAAAATAAGTTTTCATATATCTTACACATGATAACATATCTCTTCACTTTTTTTCGTGCAAGACATTGTGATTAATTACTTGGCAAGGAAGACTCAAACACAAGCAGTTTCAGACGGATGTCATCCAAGAACCCAAAACTGAGGACGATACATTTCAGAAATATGAAGTATAACTATAAATCAAACCCAAAAACCATGAAAGGAGCAACTACGTAACTACTACGGCAAAATGTCTCTTGGTTAAAAAAGTGGTTTTGTGAACTTTTGTGGAGTATTTCTAACACACTTTTCCGGCATATAAAATAGATTTTAAACAGTTACACAGTAATTAGTTTGTGTTGACACAGGTCTGGGGTTAGCAGACAGACTCCACAGACATTATTAATGACATAGAAACATGCCAGACTCACTGTAGCAAACATCATCTCAATAATTATGTATTTAGATAAAACATTTGTTCCTCTAATAGCACTGATTCCAAACCAAAGATGATCTTTTCCAGCTCAAACTCAAATATCTGGGATTTCTTAAACAGTCTGTCCAGTTTTTAAAACCAGTTTTAATATGTGGTTAAATGTTATATTATTCAAAAAGAGCAAAAAAAACTACAAATATATGAGTAGATTTACAGTCTGCACACTATGTTCTGCATTCAGAGCTTGAGGTTAGGAACAATGACACATTGAATTGGCATGAGTTGATAAAATCAGAGATTGATTGTTGTGGTACACAAAGAGTTGGTTTATAAGGATATTTATAAACTTCCAGGTGCAGGCAAACAGGTCCGAGCAAGTCTCACCTTGTCCAAATCTTTCCTGAAGAAAACTCTGGAAAGATTTCACTATCACTCACACTTTTGTTCAAGAGTCAAGAATTTTGTTTTGCTTTCCTGCGGAGAGTCTGACGTCTTCCAGCACAACTCTGAGGTCATATCTCAGCTCCTTTAAATGGGCCACAGATTCAGTTCCTGAAACCACAAACAGCAGAGGGAATAAAAATTGGCCTTTATTCCAGACGTGGTTAAAAGTGCAAATAAATCAAAACAATGAAAACATGTAAAATAATATGATTTTGTATCAGACGTCCAGTATGCAGCTCTGAAATAAAACAGCGAGCCATTAAAACCCAAGAAAATTAGACCACATGATTTGGACTTCCTCTCATACCTGACATTTTTGCATAGAACAGAGCAGGAACAGACTGTAATTTAAACTTTAATGACAGTGATGTGATTTACAAGCAGAAGTACTGCAGTGAACAAACTGCTGCTGGATATATTTTCGTTACTGTTGCTGTAAATGCTGCAAATGAGCTTGTTAAGCTTTTGACTCCAAATCAAAAATTCCAAAATGATTTCCTCCTCGGTAAAAGATTAAAACGTAATCATTCATAATAATCATAACATAACAAGCTGCATTAATTAAACGGATGCCTGTGGGATTAACTAGCAAAGCTTTGCCATCACCGCTAAAGAAATTGAGATGGATTTGCTGATGTAGAAATTACATCATTTCCTGCTTTGCGTATGTTTTCACTTAATTTTGGGTCTTCATTTTTTCAATATACAAGTGTGAAAAGATGAAACATTTTCAAAGATAACTGAAATTTTGCAATTTAAATATAAATACTTCCCCAAGCCATTTATCAGAAACACCTTTGCAGTGAGTTATTAAACCGGTAAAGAAGCAGTAGCATCAAATCCTGCAAACAGAACAAATTCTACTCACATAAACTCCAAATACATTTGTGATCTCTGTGACTCAAACAGACTGCTGATGGCAGATGGGTTGGTCCGCAGAGACGTATGGTTTAAAAGAAAAACATCCTGTGAGTGGATGTTTTCTTGTTGGAAACACCTTGATGATGAGGAAGGTCAAAGGTCAGATTGGTTGCAGGTGAGCGGAAGGCAACGATAAGTCAGATAGCTGCCTTGAACAGACTCATTGATCAAACTCAACCCGCCCCATGTCGAGGTCATTTCGTGTCAGCTAAGAGCAGAGACACGAGGCTAAACACTGCGCAGGTGAAGAAGGAAATCCTCTAAGAAACAAGCTGTGATTAAAAGATTAAGTCAGAAAAAAAAACATTTTCTCCTGTTGACACACTGTAGTTAAGTTTTAAGGACATAACAGCACCTCCACAGAATCTCCTTTCCTCTGTTAAAGGCTTTACTGAGCACATTGGGGACCTTGATAAGCTGTTATTTAGTCTGATGCAATGCAGTGATGGAGTTAGAAAGGAAAAATATGGTGTCATTCTAAAACAGTATGCAAACCTTTTAACTTTAACTTTAATTTGGTTCTGTTGTGCCCCATAATGAGGACAAATTCAGCTCCATCTTGTATTCTGTCTCTTCTCTGAGCTCTGAGCTAAAAGTCAATATGATGATGACTTTTGTCTCATCACTTGTTCTGAACTTCCCTTCTTCTTTTTCTTCTTCCAGTAATCCCCTCTTGTGTTTCTCCTCTGAAGGTGTGTACTCAAAATGACCAGTGCGGTGATATCCAGTTAGCCAGAGCAGTGCTGACATTGTGGTCAGAAGTTTGGTAATTTATACACAATGTCAGAGAATACTACGGTACATCCTACAGACGGTAGGGGATATGAGCAGTGCAATGCTGTAGACCTGAACACAAATGAAAGAAAATGAAGGTTTAACATCAGGATGTTCACATGTTTATATGTGGAAATGACCTAAACAACAAAACAGAAATTAGCTTTTGCTTACCAGTGTTAAATAACCTTGTACAATAATTGCGTGTTGCTTGCAGTTGCATCATGGATGGGTTTGGGTACTTTAAGAAAAGTCATATTTTGGATTCATATGTAGAATAAGTTGCTGGAAACCCAGAAAGAAAATGGGGCCTCTGGTTGCTTGCCACCATTGTGTCACTGGTTATTAATCAGAGTTGTTTGAAGAAGCTGATGATATTTCTTTCAACTTGAATCAATGTTATTAAGAGTCAAACATGTTTGTTTTACTGCTGAACTGACTGCTCTCTAAACTCCTAAACTCAACAGATGTACTGAATAACTACTCCCACATTAACACTAGTGGTTTTATTATTAGCCATAGCAGTTACAGTTATTTTAGATGAGGAAATATGGATTAAGAGAAGCAGTCTATTGTCTAGCTCCCAAACTAAAACTTTCCTGATTGTAAACGTGGTAGCTCAAGATGTTTTGCATGAGACTGAGACAGAGTGTGAATAAGAGAGCAAGAGGTTTCAATGGGCATGTTTCTTTTAAATGTTTTCACCTTTATTGCACATACAGCGTCATTAAAATATACCAAAACTACTGCATGATGAGGGAAAACATGTGAGTAGTATGCTGTGAGATCTGTAGTATTCCTTTATAGGCCTTTAAATGAATCATCTATGTCATCACATGTCCTCCACATGTCCTTCCTTTCAGGGAAACTTTTTTAGTATAAGATATTACAAAAACTCAGCAACAAGGAGACAATCAAAGATTTGTAAGCATGTTTATGTTTTTGGTAATTATTTTATAAGATTAATTAAAGATGCAGCAATGGTAAAAAAAATAGTACAAATGTTACATATTTAAGATGTTATTTTACTACAAATTCGGATTTTTTTTTCAGAAAGAAGATACATTATTTTAATTGACAGTTACTTTAATATGCTCTAAAGCAGAAACAGTGTTTCATTCTCAGGTTTACATAAATGACAGCTTATTACAGTGAGGGAACTGGTGTAGAGTAAAATATGAAGAATAATGCTGATATGATCCAGATGTTCAGACTGGACGATGTCTCATTGCGTGAGGTGATTTTTGATGTTGAAAACACTGTGGTTGAAAACTGCATGCATTCCACATGTGCTCATCTGTTTTGATTGTGCAGCGTTTCATAAGCTTCACGTTACAGTTGTTACGAGCGTCTCTGACTGTGACCTTGAACCCGCAGTCAGTAAAGCAAGAATGTTGTTATGCTCTGCTCGTTCACATAGATAAACATATCCTGAAGGTGTTTTCCAGCTGCACAGACAGGTACCAGGGTGCCGCCTGAATCAGGGGTCTGAGTGTGAGGCTCTGTCCCAGCTATGCACCTGCTTACTGGGTACTGACCCAAACTCTACGGCTGCATGGTGGCAGAAATTTAAGACAGAGATGAACTGCATGACCAAATGGAAACTATCTTCAATACTTGTTTAAAGTTTTTATTTGTTGAAAAATTGCCTTTCCATGAAGTTGGTATGCATACATATGGGTGCTTCATTCCTGAGAAAAGATTGTACCAACAGGTTCAGTTCCAGGGAGAGGACGAAAAGGTAAAAAAGCCTTACCTTGTTTAGGAATTTCAGGTATTTTTTTTCTTAGTGTTTGTCTGGCCGCAAACTCAAGAGGTGAATGGTGGGAGGTGCTTGTCCGTGGGCCCCTGTGATGTGGAGCACTTTGTGCATTATAAAACACATCCAACATAATGTTACACACACACACACACACATTTATATTAGGCTTAGGGAAGGAACAGACTCAAATGCAGAAAAGAAATAAGTAAGGTGAAGCCAGCACATTATCTTCAAATATTTTTAACGCTAATGCTTTGTACTTTTATTAATTATTCACACTCTGAGGTTTCACTCATCCTGTTTTTATTTATTTCATATCAAACTGTTAATGAATCCTGCAGTAGGGATGAGCCTCCATTTCTGTTTCCTTCTACCTCACAATTCTGCACTGGAATAAGTGGGAATAGAAAATGCAAGTCTACCTTTAGGTAAACCTTGTCAGTCTTAGCCAAACAGCGTAAGATGGCAGCAGAAATGCAGCCATTCTCACATTAAAAGTAGTAAAGTAAAACAGGTAGACAACTAAGGTGACTAGATTCAGGATTTTGTAAAAAAAAAAAAAACATCTGAACCTCCGCAGGAAAGAGATATATAGAGGATTAAGATTAAAAAAAGAGAGAAGAGATAAGTTTCTTAATGTTTAGGTAAAAAGATGGTGAAGGGCTTAGTGTGTGTGTGTGTGTGTGGGGGGGGGGGGTGTAGAGGGAGAGGAGTTATTTAATCTTGTTGAGGATTAGAGAGTTGGCAGCTAGAGGCTGTAAAACTAAGATATCCAGACAAAGATGAAATGCATCAGAGAAAATGGAAAAGACTGATAACTCAGGTAGTTACAGAAGAAATGGAGATGAAAGGATTAAATATGGAGGATTACTGAAGGAGGAAGATGAGAACTTGCAAGAACATGAAGTTATTAGGCAAATAAATAAGAAAAAAAAACTGCTGGGAGTGATGAAGTTGGAGTCTAATGTTCTCCATTCATCTTCTCTACCAATAAATCCGCCAGGAAGTTAAAATGAGATTTTTCAGGTTCCTCTCAAGTGGACGGCCACCTTTTCACCTCATCCTCTTGTAAACATAATAAAACTACTTAATCCCTCGACCAGGAGCGGGGCACGCTTTATTCTCCACGGACATGAAGGTCAGAGAAAGCATGTGAGGCATTTAGCGGCTCGGTCAGAATAAATGTGTACAGTAAGAGGAGCCGCAAGCAGCCCCCGTCAGAGACATTCAGCAGCATACTGGGTTACAGCTGCTCCTGAATGTCTCTGATGTGTCTGGAGACAAGTTTGTTTCTTTTTATCCTTCACCCCAGATGAAGAAATAGTGCCATTGTTATTAGTTGTGATAGAATTAGATGTTACATTATGAGCTGGGATTCCTCTGATGAGGAGCTGAGCTGATGATCTGATGTGCACACACGTTTTGTGTATTATATTGCATATATTGTTAAAGTGAGTACCAGTTAGTGTTGGTGTGGACAGGAAGCCCCACATGCTGGTGTGCAGCTCACGGCCTGGAGGAGCTGCATTGACCAGAACTAAAGCTACTGGAGGCTTTGTAGCTTAGCTACTAGTTTTACTATTTGTCATGATGCACTTTTACCTAACTGCACAGCACTTTACGGGTGAATAACTTTCCACAAGCCAGCTAAACCTTACAATAATGCAGTTTATAGTCTTTATAGTCTATCATCACCTAATGACAAATGTTGGCATGGGGTACAAACATTCTCACACCAGGTTGAAAGTTTGTGTGAGTAATCACAAAATGTATATTTCTAACACCCCAAATGCATGGAACATGGCATGTGTATACAAACCCTTTGTACATGAGGCCAGAACCTGTTTCTAAGTGACTTCTTTTCTTTTTGGTTGACGAGATGTTGAAAATGAACACTTAGTTTTCACAAATGCAGTTTTAGATATTTTATCAAACACTCTCTTCCTTCACAAACATCGGAAGCTCTACACAAAGAGCTGGCATTTCAGAGACAAAAAAAACTGCCTATTTCAGGATTTCTGGGTTAGAGGATGTGTGTTTTGTGGTCATTGTGATGCTCTATGCTCCTCAACTTTTCTGTGTTCATCTCTGTACAATCAGAGTTGTATATTTATTCTGTGCATCTTCCTCATATCTGTTATTTCTGTTGACATTAACAACACGGAAACACTGAACACAGGCACATTCAGGCAGCCATGAAGTCTTGACCATGGCTAAGCAGTTGAATATTGTGTTAACTGCAGTGCAACACTCCGTAGATGTTTTGACAGCATTAACTGGAATTAAGTAAAATCTAACGTAGGCTTTGATTATAATATGAGGTTGAATAGATAAAAGTAAAAGAAACTGTCTAAATATATTCATTCTAACTGATCCTTTAATTAACTCTGATACATGAATCATTAAGAAACTGCACCGTATTTCTTTCACGTACAATATTTTACATCTACAGACATGTACAGTGATGCTCTTCTTTATTCTTAATCTTATTTAGCTTTTTATCTCTTTTATCTGTTTGCATAATAAACTTAAATAATATTATTCTAGACCGATTAACTAGATTGATCTCATCTGCCACTCCTTCATTTTCTTAATCAGTCTTGTTCTTTCTACCATCCAACCCCCACCACATATCTCTTCCTTTTTCATCACATGATGTGCCTCATTCAGCTGAATGCTACTCAAGCCATTTTAAACAACAACACAACCGATGGCTGTTTTATCTAAATGCAGTAACAGCTGCCAGGACACATAACTGAAATTAATTAATTCATCTTCTGAACTTGACAAGAAGTTTTTATTGATATCAGAATGGCTTTTAACCTGCAGATCAGACAAAGATCCTGAGCACAGAAGCTCTCACCATGCCTTCATGGTGCAAATTTCTTATTAATTTTATGTGTTATGATGATTTGTACTTGCAAATACGGTATTCATGTATCTATTTGAAATTAAATTAAATTCAATTCAATTAAATGAAAAATACTTTATTGATCCCAGACGGAAATTCAAATTGTATTAGTTTTTTTAACAACTGAATATTGTTTATTCGACTTTAGACCAAAACCCCTAATTAATTATTTTTGTATTTAAAATATCCTCTGGGATTAATAAAGTATTTTTTCATTTAATTTAATTTAGCGTCTTGAGGGAAGCTGCAGCCTGGGTGCACCCTGGACAGGTTGCTTGTCTTAAACAGCTACTCACTCCTAGGGAGATATCAGAGGGAACATTTAACTTACCATGCATGCATTTTGGTAGCAGGAGGAAGCCGTCGTACCGGGTTTATTTAGAGAAACAGAGTCTGCCACAGTCTGAGTTTCAGTGAGTTAACGTCATCTTTGACCTGCAGACAGCCACAATCCGAACTAAAATCTGACCCTAAAATAAACAAACGATTTATTTTTAGATCAGTCAACAAAAGCTGACCTTCTTTTCGCCTCTCTGTTTTGCATCCATGTGTGTGTTTGTGTTCTTCTGGATATGTTATTGTGTTTGTATCAGACTTTTGTGTTGGAGTTTTTTTGTCATGTTTATTTGTGTTGGGTTCAAATGACACAGCCAGACAGTGGAAACGCGATGAGTTTCCCCCAGAGAGTTATTCACACACACACACTCACTACATATGTTTTCTCTGCTTGTTTACTTTCTGTCTTTTTGCTTGAGTCCCAGCCACACACTCGCTCACACACTTGTGCACACATGCGAGCGGCTGTTTGTAAGTCTGATGAGCAAAGAGGAAGAGGCAGTTTGTTCCTCGCCTGTCTCCATGCTGACAGGTCTGAGGAGGTTGTTTCCCAGGTCGACCGTTGGAACAATGGTGACGTTAAGCATTTTACGCCATTAACGCTGCACTTCTCTGCATCACAGCTGTTTACAGCTGCAGGTATTCACTGATGTTTGGGTTCTATCATTTAACTCTCAAATGACAGTTTTACTGTTGTTTGGACAATAAAGCATGTTGTTTACATTGTAACTCTGCCTTTCCCCAACACACGGAGAGCTTATTTCCAGTTGGATTCTTCTTTTTTTTCCCATCTGTGTTTTTATATAACTTAAAAAAACTTTCCTTATTAATTATTTAATCAAAAAAACTCAGCATCTAATGAGCTGGACATGTTTCTTCCTTAGAGTGTACTTCTCCCATGAAGATCTCTAACTCAAGACACATGTCGCTGATTTTAAATGGCCGGTTTCAGATGATAAAGGAGCATTTCTGAGGATGTCGTCTGTCATCAGTGGAATTACGAAGGAATTTAAAATGGTTTCAGTCCAGGGGCCATCAGCTGGATTAAAGGTGCAGGTTATAAAACGTCATGAGTCATTTTAAGCTGCTTTGAAGTCTACAGCGGCTTCAGAGCTCTGAGATGATGCAGTCGCCACTTTACCCTGAACACATTTTGAGGCCGTGTTACTGAAGCAGAACTGCACCGCTTCGGATGGAGAAGTAGAGTAAACGTCTTCATGGTGGAAACCTCTACTGGTATTAAGTACTGAGACTCTTTTTCACATTTTTCTTTTCACACTTTCTCAGTGTGTAGGGAGTCATGTGGAGGTTAAAGTCAAACATGAAGCAGAAGCCAAGTTAAACCCATCTGACTGACTTTACTCCCCCAGCAACTGTCCTCACTAACCTGTTAAGCTCTTAAAAACCTGTTGACATGATGCTCACCAGACAGCCGCCATGATATATTATGATAAATGATTATTTCTCCTAGAGCTGTGTGTCCAGTTCTGGTGAATCACACTGAGGTTTACCATCCCACCTTGGGCATATAGACTGTTCAGAGAGTGGTCGGAATTAGCGCTGCATTTCAAAGTCTTTCCTTCACTTCCTGTTGTTGTGTATCCTCAGGAACATATCATTAAATGCTGTTCATGTGTTCATGGGCCCAAAGATGTCAGGCGTTCTCTGTGGCCAAAACATCTGTTTAAAGTGACCAACTGTGGTTGGAAAGTAAATCAGACATCCAAGAGATACAAAAATACTGCAAAAGCACACAAAATCACCACAATGAGACTTAATTTAAACAAAAAAACAAATGGATACCAGAGCACAAGCAAGATCATGAGAAAAGAGTGCAAATGCAAATGACAGAAATTGACCAAAATGAAACTGAATGACAGTAAACCACCATCAAACAGAACTATCAAATAGAGATAAATAACACAGTAGATTACCCAAAATGCAGAAAATTACTACCACAAATAACATAAGACACTAAATCAATCCTAAAAGGTACAAAAGCACCTAAAAAGACTCATTTCTTCATTACATTGTGTTTGGTTGTCCATGATGTGATGAGAGAATTGGGTCTTTTTCAGTGATCTTAAAGCTTTCCAGCCTGTAATCAGAAATGCTCCAGGATAAAGTCATCATTAGATACAAGAGCCAATCAATTTTAAATTTATTCAGGTGTCAGGCGATCTACTAGGGATGCATCCAAAGAGCAGAGGAAACATGGGGTATGCTCAGAAAAGAGTTTGTTTTTGTGTATGATAGCCTTTTATAACTCATCCGATTTGGATTTAATCCTCTCAGAGAATCAGATTCTTCATAGGGCAGGTGTCTGATTACCACACAACTAAACTCAATTTGGTAAAGAAATAATTTCTCTTAATTTCTTTTGCTACATGCAGTCCAGCTGATGAGTTTGTGCAGGTTTAGAAGAGTCTGACCCAGTTATGAAGTTTCCCTGGAGACAGGACTAAACCTTCAGGTCTCCTCATCTTACCGTGAATCATCAGGCCAAGACGGCACAAAGCCTGACACGTTATTTATTATTGAATTTATAGCACGCTCTCCCTCAGTCCATCTCACTTTACTCCATCATTCAGTACCTTTTTGTTCTGCGTTGGAACCCACGAGCTCAGCTTGAGGAATGTTTTATTAATGAGATACTGGGGTTGCTGGGGTTTGCCAAAAGAACATCCAGTGTTTTCTCAGATTAAAATGCCAGTAAGCACTCTGAAATTAATATAAACATGTTCAGTTCCAGTGATACTTTATCTTTAACGTCAACTGTTGACTTAGTTTAAGGAAAACCCATCTCTATTTGACTCCAGATTGTGTTTGTTCACATCAATCTATCTCAGGGATGGGCAACTCTGGTCCACGAGGGCCACAGTCCTGCAAATGTTAGAAATTTCCTTGCTGAAACACCTCATCAGTGGGTAATTAGCAAACTTGTGTTTGATGTTAGGCTCTGCACAAGTATTAAGTCTGATGTGGATCAGGTGTGTTGCAGCAGAGAAAATCCTAACACTTGCAGTACTGCGGTCCTTGAGAACTGGAGTTGCCCATCCCTGGTCTATCTGCTTTTTTCACTTCCCTTTGCTTCGCAGGTGTAGCGACGTAATTTCAGAAGTGGGTTATTTTGGCTTTATTGTTTTTATCTGATTCAGAAGTACTGTGGTATTTTTACTGATTGTATAGAAAACATGAATAACCAAAGAAGTATTAGAATTTTTAATCGTTCATCCCTAAATCAAGATATCATTTTTATCATTATAATATCATTATTTTTTTATAAACCATTTTTATCTTTCATCATTTAAAGTCTCTCTTTTTTTCTCAGCTTTTCCTTAATACAATTAATCCTGTACTGATCATGACATCTTTAAACCACCAGCTTCCAGATACATGAGACGACATCATCTGCAAGCCCAAATTGAGCAATAGATGTCCTCTTTGAAACAATGACAACTGAAACTGGCTTTTTCTTCCAAAACAAAACAAACCAAAGACCACTATCTAAAGTCATCATGTTTCCACCGCTGTGCCTTACAGGTGGCATGTGGTGAAAGATTCCTCTGGCATCAAGGATTGTTTTCCTTTACTTATAAATGCAGAATGTGCCAATGTCTTACAGAGTCAGAGAGCTATTTCACCCTCATGATTAAAAAAAGGGCGGGGTGCACAAAGTGAGAGGGAACAAAACAAAGAAACAAAAGTAAGAGTTTTGACATTCAGGAATATTTGTTGTGTTATTATCCTGACCCTGCGATGGGGAAACATTAAACACCAGGAAAATGAGAACACTGCTGAGTTTATGTGATTCCACTGCTGCTTCCACTTTGCATTCATATGTAAAATTGTTAATCTAGTTAATCTACTAACAGTGCCTGATGTAAGCAGTTCTCTGCACCGGACCTGCAAAAACATTGTGCTACTGTTGGAACCTGTTTTTGGAGCTGGAACCAGTGTTTTAGCTCAGAGTTTCCTTCTCAGAGGAAACATTTTTACGGTATCTAGTGCTGATCCAGCACTGGAGCCAGTTTGGTAGAAAAAACCCAGGATTTGATGCATCTGGATGTTTGTATGTTTGGTGAGAAACTGTTGTTTTTCTAAAGCTTTGAACTGAAACGTTTTCCCTGCAGAATAAAACAGCAGCAAGTGCAGATGCATGTTGTATCAGACAACTTAAAGGATCTCACAGGTTTATTTAGCATCAAACGCTTTACATTTGGCTTGAATTTACTGGTTTATCAGACTAAAATGAATTGGCAGCTGTTAGGAAGTAATTCAGTAACTCCTGTAACTCAGGTGGTAAAAGCAGAAGTCTGCCAACCTGAAAGTTGGTGGTCTGATTCCAGGCTCCTTCTGACTACATGCTGAAGTGTCATTGAGCAAGATGCTGAACCTCACGTCCAAAATGTTTATTACTTTAGAGAAAAACATCTGCTAAATGACTGTGAAATAGAAATGGAATAGAAAGGATTGAATGTTTGAATCAGACAAAACCTGGAAATTCAGGAAATTATACCTGGAAACCAAAGACGGTGCTAGGAAACATTTCAGTTTAAAAACAACTACTTTGCTGTGTCATTGATAAAAACACAGTTAACATTTGACTTCTGTCCTTCTTGTTTCTCCTCAGCTGCCATCCAGAGTGTGATGTGACCATCGTTCATCCATCAGTCTCTCCACATCAGTGAAGATCAACCAGAGATGACATTGATTTTTGCAGGAGAACTTGGAACCAGAGAATCCGCCTCTTTTCAGATGCTGATGCTTTGTATTCTCCCGCTACTGTGGCTGAAGCTTGCTGACTGCAACACTGCCATGGACACGAGAGCATGGAGTCAAACAGGGCCGCGGCTGCAGCTCTCCAGTGCAGGTAGGAAACAACACATCAGGTGGTAAAAGGATACGTGAACAAAGAAAGTGACATCAGTCACCCTTCCTAAAGATAAGATTCAACAGAAAGAGCATATGATACTTACTGTTTGACTTTTATCTTTACTTTGATTAAAAAGTCAGCATACCTTTTGTTTGTGAAGTACTGTTCCCTGACATGGTATGAGGGGTGATGTAATCGTCATTGCTTACCATGTCATTACACTTAACTACTGGCAGTTTGCACAATGCTTGCAAACCATGTAGAGATGCTACAATTTCTAAGTATCAAGGTGCAGGAGAAGCATTGTATTGCACTAATTAGCTGTTAGTTATAATAAATTAGCATGACAGTTATGTTCGTGAAGTGTGTGTCATCTATGGGGTTAAACGTAGTGATAGTGAGTGAATAAAAGGATTTATTGTGACATCGTCGCAGCAGGTTTGGACCTGTAGCAACTGCTGTAAAGTCTGCAGAGCCTCAAACTGTCAGTGTTGCCAGACATGCTTAATTTCTTTTTACCTCACAAGTAGCAGTGGGCAGTTTTACTGCGTTAAGTCTTAAATCTAAACTTCAACTTTACATCTGAAACAAACACAGTGAATAGACTTCTTAGAGGAAATATTTACTAATCTGACAGTAAGTACTTTTCCACTATAAAATATATTTTTTGTAGAATATCTGTGTTTAACCCAGGACACAGGGAAATAAATGGTCCATATAAATAAAAGTACAGTAAAAGTACTATAAAAGTGCAAAAAAACATAAAAATAACAACAATAATAATAACAGCATATCCAGCCCATAAATCTATACTAAATATAGCTGGTTAGCACTGTGGCCTCACAGCAAGAAGGTTGCCGGTTCAATTTCCGGTGTGAGTGGGTCTCCAACCGGGAACCTTTCTGTGTGGAGTTTGCATGTTCTCCCCGTGTTAGCGTGGGTTCTCTCCGGGTACTCCAGCTTCCTCCCA
>JBAMHV010000003.1:5759934-5770737 GCA_037177535.1 Pseudomugil gertrudae
CCTCTCGCCCGTTGAGCTGGGATTGGCTCCAGCCCCCCCGCGACCCCACTCTGGGATTAAGCGGAAGAAAATGGATGTATGGATGGACATTTCTAATAATCAGAAAACTTTTTACTCCCTGAAAAACAAAAAAAGCTCATGAAAGAGGTTTTCTTCTTCTTCAGATTAATCTTTATTCCCAAATCATGATGCATTTAAAACAACAAGGCAAAGACACATGTTTTTATGCTGTTATTTCATGAAAGGAGTATTCTTCCTTTAAAGAACTGAAACTATCCAAAATAAATGCAAAAATGTAGTACATAAGTGGCTTAATGGAAAGCTAGAATATTGTGGAACAATTTCAGGAGAATGGATGAAAGAATGAAAAACACTATTAATCCCAGAGGGAAAATCTTTCACATCTCTTTTGATCTCTTCCACATTTCAAAGAAAAATGTCTCTTTTGTATTGATTCCTAAGCAGAAGCAAAGGTAGAACCTTCCACCACTAAGAATCAGTTTCAGTCATGAAATTTCATTTAAGCACATTAAAATGATTAATTCAGGTTAAATGTGGGATGATAGTGAGTCATGCTGACATCCAGCTCATTGTTTAAGGACCATTTTGTCGATGTTAGGCTGTTTTTCTTAGAGTAATTTTCAGATGTACACACAAGTTATTTTAGGGATTTAAACCGTCAACCAGCTTTGTTTTAATGAAATGAGTCAGTATCTCCTGTGAGGAAGCTGCAGCTGCTAGTTTCCCAACACGTCTCTTTTATTTTCTTGTTTCTGAGGATTTTTTCCATCATTCTTTTTCCACCTAAATCTTGAGTCATCTGCCCACTTCCAGTCACACTGAGATGTTTTTCTGAGAGGTGGAAACCAGTGACAGCTGTGAAGCCAGCAGGTACTTCCTGTGCAGCAGGAATCAGCTCACAGGTGCAGTTTGGTGTTTGTTTACCGAGCAAGCAAATGAATGAAGTAGGGAAGTAGAGGCGCTTTGACTGTGAAGAAGGCCTCTGCCTCATGCTTTAGGACTGCCGTTAGGACATGGATGTGAACGTTGGCATTATTTCCTTAAAACAGAAACTAGCATTTCATTAAAAAACTATGTGTTTTACATTTTACATTAGTCCTCACCAGTCAGCTAAAATGATTACATCATTAAGGTATGGATCTTGTTTTCATCAATGGTCCAGCTTCATTCAGATAAACGACGGATCATTAAATATATTTGCGAGTAAACAAAGTGAGAGCTTCATGTAGTTCCTAACTTATTTGATTATTTTAAATTCCCCTGCAGTTTCATAAAGATGCTGGGAGACTTCCCTTAGATCAGCATGAATTTATTTCCTCACATCTGAAGCGACAGACCGGGTTACTGGAACCATCAGACACTCCTCCAGGTTAACCTGCTCCTAACCAAACACTTTTATTGTGGACTGACTCTAAAACCAGACTCACCAGTCTGACATCAAGGCTACAAATGCCTCATAAATTTAGCGCTCACGGCTGTCTGGCTTTCGTTTATTGGGCAGTCCTGCCTTAAATTTGCGCCTGTCTTTTCTGTGGTGGCTTCCCAGAGTCTCTCTGGTCATCTCTGCAAGCCAGTCAGGCTGATCATCCCTCTTTGATCTCATGGAAACTTGTAGCTGTTCTTTCTTAAAGGCTATTCTTGATCTATACAGCTTGAGTGTGGACATAAGATTCAAATATGTCATTATTAGCAATTACTTCTCATTAATTGCATTAATGTTTGAAACTGTGCATTTTTTTTTACACATGCAATGCCTCAGACGTTATCAGCAGAGTAAAACGACAGGATGAGAGTCCTGTGGACAGATTTAAAGCTTTGTTTCAGCAGTGGTAACAGTGATCGCTTATCCCTTTCTCTGAAACTTGTTATCTCAGAGACAACTTGAGGGAATTTCCTTTGAATATGACCAGAAAGTGTTCTTGAACTCAAACGAAAGAGTTGATAAGATTTTGGTTGTTAAAGGTCACTGTGAGTTCACAAAGCCGGAGATGTCTGAGTTAAACTGAGGTTTACTTGTCGAGAACTGCTTTAAGACCATATGTTTAGCTTTACACATTGTACCATTTGAAAGCTGTCATAAAGCTTTACTATTTGTTTTCTTTTTGATAAATTTTAAACCTTTCCCTTCTTTGTAAATGTAAAATAATAACCATCAATCCCAGATTTTTCCACAGGAAATGCATCAGCATAACAGAGAAGCAGTTGAAATGCTGTTGGAGATGTTGCTCCTGAAATGTGCTGTTTTTATTAGACAAACATGTGTGTTTGAAGACAGTAGCACCTCAGTGGGTTTTCAGCCATAAAGAGAAGCAGTGAACTTATTTAATGAAGTACAGCAGTGTTGTTGTGCAGTGTTTGTAGCCACAGGATCAACAGGACAGAAACCATTAACCATTTATAAGGCAGATACTCAGACAGCAGCTCCAGGGCTAAAACACCACAATAACACAGACACACACTTCCGTGTGCTGTCATTGATCTCCAAAGTCATCCTGTTTTTTTCTGTGCAAGACTTTTAATTTAGTAGATTCACTCAGTTACTATACAAAAATAATATAACCTGCTTGTTTTGTTTAAAAAAATCATTTAAAAAATCTAATCCAATAGTTAAGAGATAAAATATCATAACAGGCTCTAAACTTTGGAGAAAGAAACATGCCATGATTAGATTGTGTAACTGTGTAATTCAGTTAGTCATCATTTTGCTTAATCCAGGGAAGCTGGAGCCTTACCCAGCAATCATTCAGGCAAGAGGCAGAATACATCCTAGATAGTTCCATCACAGAGCCAATACAGAGACAGACATGCATTTGCAGTCACATGCATTCCAATGAAAAGTTAAAATGGCAAATTAACCTAACATGCATGTCTTTAGACAATGGGTGGAAGCCGGAGTACCCGGAGAGAACCCACGCTAACACAGAGAGAACATGCAAACTCCACACAGAAAGGCAGCTGTTCAGACCTTCTCCTAGCTAAGGCTCGAACCAGTAACCTTCATGCTGTGAGGCCACAGTGTCAACCAACTGCGCCACTGTGCATTGTGTAATGCATAAATTAGACATATAAATACATAATTGCATATTAACTTTGCATTATCAATTTGTTTTCAATAAGAAAAAGATAATTTCTCTACTATTTCATGCTTCAGCGTGAGTCATCAGTGGGCGGGGCTAAAATTAAGCTGGTGTTACCATGACCTTCATCACTTCAATCTGAAGTTGGATCTCTGCAAAAAATAATGGGGGGCATTACTCTGGTCCTTTAGGGTCAGTGTCCTGCAGTTAAGAAATGTTTCACCTGAATAAAATAATCTCCAACAGCTTGTTGTCAACTTCTGCACAAGTCTGTTGGATCAGATGCATTGCTGACACATTTACCAGATGACACATCTATGTAAATATATTAACTTATTTCATGTATTTTTCTCTTGTTATTCAATAAATAACTACTTATTGTTTGGAAAATAACACTTTTCCTACTGCAAACAAGTCACACATAATGCCCATATCTCATTACACACACACACACACACATACAAAGAGAGAGTGTGCACATCACAGCTGACTGTGTGTCTGACCCAAGCAGGATTCTTGCTACCATGCTACCACCATGTAATTTTTAGATGCATCTTTTTTTCCAACACACCTGAATGACTGAATTCCCTCCTGTACATGTCATCTAGCTCTGGTAAGATTCTGGTAAGATTTGCATCAGGTGCACTGGAGAAGTGATGCATTGAGAAGTTGTCCTACCAGATGGTAGAGCAGGAAGAAAAGAGTTAATACCTTGAATTGTGGAGAGGCATCAGTGTACATGAAGAAATGTGTTCTCTTGTGCTGTATAAAAAGAAAAATGTGATTTTTTCCCCTCCATATTGTTCTGGACACATCATCATAGCACATTTTTCTCATGTGGTGTGAAATTAAAGTATAAAATAAACAGTTGTATAACTAAAGTATAAAATATTGTGGCCAAAACAAACTTTTATCTTCTTCCTGCCACAATGAAAAGAAATTTAAAAACATTCTTGTGGAGATTTTATACCAAATTTTGGTTTTATGATTTAGGGGGAAATTTTCCAAAGAAACAACAGGCTGGACTCCAGTGGTTTCGATCTCTCTAAGCTTTGACCTTATTTTAAAAAAGGAGACAAGGCAAG
Source organism: Pseudomugil gertrudae (assembly GCA_037177535.1). Taxonomy (NCBI): domain Eukaryota; kingdom Metazoa; phylum Chordata; class Actinopteri; order Atheriniformes; family Pseudomugilidae; genus Pseudomugil; species Pseudomugil gertrudae. Next base: position 5,764,118 of record JBAMHV010000003.1, read on the forward strand.
TTTGTGTAGCACCTTTCATGTACAAGACAACTCAAAGTACTTTACATAAAACATCAAAAGCATTACAGATGTAAAGAAGAATATAAACAGTAGAAATCACAATAAATCATAAATTGAAATAAAATCATTAAAAGTAAGATCAGCTAAAAGTTACCGAGCCAATGTGCTTCATATAGGCACATTAAAAAAGGTTTAATCTGGATTTAAAAGTGTCTACATGTGGTGGAAATTTAATCTCAACTGGCAGCACTGGAAGCAGAAGAAGAAGAAGAAGAAGAAGATGAAAAGATTCAGAAGAGAATGTGAGAGCAAATATTGCTTTTCTTTCTTTGTTAGCGATAGTTTGTGCTCAGCATCGGAAGCAATCTGAGGCAGAACTTATTACTACTCTAATGGAGTTTTAGATAAGAAGCTTTTTTGCAAAGTTATGGAAGCAGTTTCAATTTTCTCTACTTATCCAGGTGTTTTACTGTGTTTAAGCACACATTGATGCAACGCTAAGCCGCCACAAGAAAACACAGAAGAGATACAGCAGGGGGTTAATGAAGGAAGCTTTTTTGATCAGTTGCAAAAGTTTTCAGTGATGCTTGCTAACATGTTCATGCTAAAGGAGCAGCGCTGAAACCATTTTAGAAAAACTTGTGTAAACTAATCAGGGCAGTTGTTTCTAATCCAATAATCTTTTTTTCTGAAGCTATTAGTAGCATGTTTGCTAAATACTGAAGAAAATGGTTTATCTCACAATTCAGAGCTAGTCAGGACAGTGTAATGGAGCAGTGGGATGGAAGTGCATGGTGTGTGCGTGTGTGTGTGTGTTTGTGCCAGATCTTTGGTGCATTGACTGAATACCTTTCAGATACTTCCCAGCTGTTGCGAAGTTGTGTAACTGTCGAAACTCCTCGTCCCTCTCAAGGCATATTAACTGAACATAAAGCGCCATTTCACAGCCTCCTGCAAAGAAACAGTGGTGTATTTTCTCAACATTTCTTCAGGTGTGATTTATATGTGTGTGTCGGTGTGTTTGGGTTTATTGTTCCACGTCTGTGTGAGTTTACAGTTGCTTTAATTTCTTCGACGAGTTCTTCCTGCTGTTAGTTTCTGACGAAGAGTTTTGACGCTCATGTGGAAAAAGTCCAACCCAAACAGACTGACCTCATGTGGGACTGTTGGGTGGGAAACTCAGACACGCAAACACACAGACACACGCAAAAATTACACCCACTGATAGCTGTGACAGCCCAGCTTATCTCGGCACACACATCCAACCATTATTGTGATAGCTGGTCACTCAGACATATAAAAACATGAACGGGCACATTCATGTATGCACAAATATCCAATTATCACCTTGACAGCTGCCAACACACACACACCTGCAGCACACATGCATTAGATAGAAGCATGCAGCATGTCGCTGCAGGGAATCTGTCAAAGCTGATTTACATCCATAAACATCAACCAAACCCCAAACTATGATTCAGATATGAGGTCAGGAATGTGACCAGTGTGTGTGCATGTGTGTGTTCGGAACAGCCACCCGGGAGACGTTGCCCGTACCTTGTAGTGTCATGCTGTGAACCTTGACCTTTAACCCTGCAGTGATTAAATTTTGTAGATTTAGGAGGAAAACTAGGAGAAGATGTAATGAGAAATGAATGAGGGGAAAGGAGATTTTGGAAAGAAGTGAAGGAAGGAAAGAGGACAGAGAAAGCAAGGGAAGAAATGATGCAAGGAATTGGTGGAAGAAGAAGGAGCTGACAGTCCATGCAGAGTGGTTTCCTGAGGTTAATGAAGCTGTCAGCCACCTGAGACGAAGCAGAGCAGAAAGGAGGGTGAGTCAAGTCGGCTGCTGTTCATTAGGACTCTGGTGTCTTCAGGTCCAGCTCTCTGTGTGTGTGTTTTCTTGTGCTGTTCATGTTGTGTGTTCCAACTTTCTTTTAGAGAACAAAAAAGTCGACTTTATCCAGTTTCAGTATCAACACGATTTAAATTTAGAGTAAAGTTGACGTTAATGTTAAGGAATACTCAAGGGGATGAGTTCAGGTGCATTTGCTGAAATTGTTTATCATTTGGACAATTAGTAACACACAAACAGCGTCATGGAAACCTCTGTTATTCTAAAACAGTTCCCAAAGTGAAAGGATTTGCAGACTTTTCCTTTCCTGTGTATAAAACTCGCTCTGCATAGACAACTCCTTTTTTATGGCCAATGACCCACTCCACCCCAGTTTCCCTTAATAGAGGTGTGCAAACTCACCAACCACAAAAGCAGAAATGCCAAATAACATTTTCCACTTGGGCTGCGAAACCTATTGCTTCTGCTGTGTCTTTTACTAGAAAAACATCCTAAACCTTAAATCCACAGCGGGTAACAACCAGCAGGGTGATCAGGAAGAAGTTTTGGGTATTAAAGAGCCAAGCCGAGCTTGAGGAAAGGGTCACTTTGCCAGTGGTAATGCTCAGGAATAGTTCTCCAGGGGTCTCAAAGGACTTTCTAAAGTTCTCCTTTTGGATGTTTCTGCCTTTTTGGTCTGTTCTGTCTCCAGGTGATCCCACACTGCTTCAGTAATGTTGACGTACAGGCTCCGGGGAGGAATTCATCACCCCATCAAACCTGTTATCACAGATTTTTAGTCATGTACCCCATGTCATGTTTCTCTTCCTTAGGAATGGCTTCTTGACAGCCACTCTTTCTCGGAGACTATTTCTGATGAGGCTTCAGTAAACAGTAGATGGATCAACTGAAGGTCCAGATGCCTCTTTCAGGGTCTGCATCAGCTATAAGATCACTTTTACACCCTACTCGTCTGCGGCAAATGTTTTTTTAGTCCTGACACTTCTTTTTCCTCCACTTCACCAGTTTTCTTACTGCACAATGATGAGATATGCCATGTTTTCAGATAACAAACGCAGCTAGTTGTCACCTTGTTGCAGCTAGAATCATATTTCTGTCTGTCAAACTGTTTCATTGTATTATTGCTATTTTTCAGAGATTAAACCAAGGAAATGTGTCATTGACACAGGGATTAGTAACAAAGATTGTAAAGATACACAAATAGTTTATTTATTTATTGCAGACATTTAATTGATTTTCACAATAGTGTCATGTTGTGTATTATTTGGATACAATTTGTCTAAAATAGTGTATAGATGTATTCCCAGGCTGGTTAATGTCGCTCAGTGGGGGAGCTGACAGGCATTGTTGATCTCCAACTGGTTACCAGATAAGAGACGTTGGTTTCTGATAGCAGCAGATTAAAGCTGGTTGTTGGATGAGCTGACTTCACTCAGATGTGACACTTTGTGTTTTCTTTTTGTTTACGATACTCGCTTGTGAATTGCGAAGGAGGAGTGGCTGCTCCTTGGTCTCAACTCCCACTCTGTGATTAGACACATTGTTCTACTTGACTTATTAACACCTTGCTCTGTTTCACCTCCAGTGTTTACCAAACACACGAGGCCTCTTCAGAGTGATGCATGAGTGTGTTTGTGCAGGAGTAGCAGTTACAGAGACTCATTTATGCATTCATCCATACATTTTTCTATACCTGCTTAATCCTGTTGATATTATACTCACATTTCCTTTCACATGACTTGCTCTTTCATGATAATGACACATTAACCTGAGCAAACATTGAAGTAGTTCTTCCTATAAGATCTGCAGGAAGCTGGAAATCAGCGTTCATCAGCTGTAGCGCTAACTCCAGAGCTAATGGCTGCTTTTGCAGCAACAAGACGGGAAAATACTAACAGCTGCGTGTTAAACTCCTCTGTAGTAGTTGTAATAATGACAACTATCGATGTGATCTGAATTTGAAAACACAATAAAATCAGTGAGTTATTGTACTTCATCAGAATTAGGAGGAAAACAGCTGTGAGCAAATGGCTGAATCTATATTAAAGCAGAAATACATTCAGGCCAGGTCATTTTTATAACTTATTTCACCAAATTTGTTAATCAGTAAGTAACATTTACTTATAAAGTGTTTTGACAGATAAAATCAAAAAGTGCTTTACCAATAAAGAGCTAAAAGACCTTTTATAACCTGCTTGTTTAAAATAATTCTGTCATGGTTTATATGTTTGGCCTGGTTTCCTGTTTTATTTTGTAGTGTTTCTTCACTGTCTATTTGGTTTAGATTCCATTACCTGTTCGTTAGTTCACCTGGGACGGATTGTTTAGTACCTGCTGGTTTGAGACTCGGCTCGGTCAGCAGCCTTTCTGTGTGATGTTTGCATGTTCTTCCCGTGTTAGCGTGGGTTCTCTCCGGGTACTCTGGCTTCCTCCTATTAAAAGACATGTATGTTAGGTTAATTGGTCATTCTAAATTGTTCTTAGGAGTGAATGTGTACATGTGTGGTTTAGGGTTGGATTTGCAGGTTCTGTGGTCAGAAACACTTACCTTGGTTGTGGAATTTTTCTTTGAAACAAAGTTTTATATTACCCTCTGAACATACACAAGCATAAAATACTAAATAATACAAAATAACACTTTGTATAGCTTAACATAACTTTAAGCAATCTACTAGGGCCGGTAGGGTAGAAGAGAAGATACTTTTGGTGTCGCCACCGGTTATTGTCAATTTTAGTCTAGGATGTTTAGAACATTTTATCTTTTGTTTTAGACAACCCCCATTTTATTGTAACTGAGCATCTGAGTATTTTAAATTTTATTTCATTCTATTATTTTTACATTTTATTTTTGTTGTTGCCCTGGTTAGCTACTTAAAATTACTCAGATTGTTTTGGCAAAATAACATGAAATCATTTAAATAACACTACTTAATGACAAAGTAATCTCAATACAGGAAAATTCAACCCAGTTTATTTTAGCAGTAAAATTAGTATATTTTAGCTAAAATATAATCATATTAAAACAAATCCACATTATTCCATTTTATGTTATTTGTATTCTGACAGTCCATAAAAATATTTACCTATAATTAGGGTTACTTCAGATCTTTTCTTTTATTCTTCAATCCTCCTTCCTGGCCTGCATGAGGAGAGGGCTTAAAAATGGCATCATTAAAATCAAATGCAAAGACTTTTACTATCCTCTGTATAAAGTAGCAATTTTTAAGCGGTACATTAGGAGGAACAAAGGACTGTTACACTGAAGGATACAAATATTAACACAACATATGAAGTTCAGATGATTGAGTCAATCCTCCTGGAGTTTGATTTTGAATAAGAAAAATAAGCTCTAAAAGAAATTTGGAGCATTCCAGCAGAAACATTGGTTTTTCATCTCTGAAGGTTAAATTGTTAGCTGAAAGAATGATCTTGTTTCTCTGCTGAACATTGCTGCTGTTTTTAGGGATAAATGTAATCTTGGCCTTATTCTGTGTTATTACAGTAGCTCAGAAGGGTCACAGCAGGGTGTGCGGCGTTCACTTGGTTGTAATTTGCTGTAATTTAATACAAAAGCAAATCTGAAGAGTCATGCAAGAACATGATGTAAAGCAAAAAGAAGGAAGCCGGTGATGAAGCCTCATTAAAGCACTGAAGTAAATTTCTCTGTTGTTTTGATTTCAGTAAAGAACCATCAGCCGCTGTGCAGGTTAATGAAGGATAAATAAACCCAACCAAAAAATGATCTTCAACTCTATCCAAAGAGATTATCCTGTTTTAAAACCAGAAAAGTCTGAGCAATAAATGTAAGCAGTTATGTGTGTCAGGGTTCAGAAGTAAATGCCTCAGCGGACATTTAAAGCTTTGAGTGCTGCAGAGAGGCTGTGAAGAGGAGCTGAAATGAGGAAGATAGGAAAAGTGATGCTGAAGCCTCTTTGGAAACAGATCAAAGACCTTTAGTGATGAATGATCCCACTGAAAAAGGAATTACAGCTGAAATCAGTTTGTTTTTGTTTCCTCCGCTCTGTTAACGTCAGTGTTTAACGTAGAATCACACACACACACATTTAACCCGTCAGACTCTGAAACAGACCAGAGAAGACCGAGCCAAGATTCAACATAAACTATTAAACCTTTAACTGTGAATGTGTGTGGTATGTCTCAGATGGAGACAGTGTAAATGGATGATCACATTTTAAAATCTGTCATTCTTTCATTATCATCTCATTTTTTCTTTTTCATCATGTAGAGTAAAAAATGTTCTGTAAATGCAGACGAGAACATGAACCCTCTGCTCCATCTGCACTAACCCTTTTTTTAACTTGTCCCTATTGAAGGTTTTGAATTTTTATTAAAATGTAATAAATTGGATAAATTTATAATTAATTTTCTGTGTTACAAATGATGACGTTTTCTGATGTTGGATCAGATAGTTGCACTTGGAGAAGTGAGATGCGGTCTTTGGTGTCATCAGACATCAGTTTGTTTTTTGTGGTGGTCCAATCATCAACCTCACCATTGCGTCTTAAAAGCATAACTCTGCCAAACAAACTAGAATGAGTTCTGCTTTCTGCTTGTGACTATGTGATGACAATGCACAGAAACTCCATCCATCCATCCATTTTCTACCGCTTATCCGAGGTTGGGTCGCGGGGGAAGCAGCCTAAGGAGGGAAGCCCAGACTTCCCTCACCCCAGCCACATTCACCAGCTCATCTGGGGGGATCCCGAGGCGTTCCCAGGCCAGCCGCGAGATGTAATCGGTCCAG
>JBAMHV010000003.1:5771236-5786357 GCA_037177535.1 Pseudomugil gertrudae
TTCTTTCGGTCACGACCCACAGCTCGTGACCATAGGTGAGGGTGGGAACATAGAGCGACCAGTAAATTGAGAGCTTCATCTTCCGGCTCAGCTCCCTCTTCACCACAACAGACCAGTGCAGAGTCCGCATCACTGCAGACGCAGCACCGATCCACCAGTCGATCTCACGCTCCATCCCCCCCCCCACTTGTGAACAAGACCCCGAGATGCTTAAACTCCTCCACTTGGGGCAGGAAACTCATTTCACACAAAAATCCTGAAACAGTTGAGGTGTCATAAGAAGTTTGACACAAAGGAAATGTCAGGATTGACTGCTTCTTTTCATATATGTTTTTCTCCGCATAGTGACCTGTGTTGAGTGAAAATTATTCCGTCTATCTCTTTACCATCATTAACCCCTTATCGCCTGACGTATCCTATTTGATACATACTGTTTCTGAGATATTTTGCATCACTTTATGGCAGAAACTTTCCTCAAAATTCTGTTGTTCACCATATGATACTGGTCTCCTGCATGGTGCCCACTAGAATATTTCTTACCCATTCCATGGTAATAAAGAGTAAATATACAGAAAAAAATGTTTTTTTTTTTCTAACAAAATAGTCCAACCAAATGACCACTGTGAGTCCTACTAACACACTATCCAGAGTAAAGTACGATCTGTTGTTGAAAAATCTTTGTTGAATTTATTGATAATTCACAAGTTGAATTTTTTAGAAATCCTTGAAGAAAAGTCTAAAACTTTGTGTGTTTGTATATATATATATATACGTATATATACACATATATATAATATATATGTTGTTTTCCCTAACTCATCCTGAAGTTTAGATCTTAGTACTGCTCTCTACTTGAATTTATTTAGTTTTATTTAGTCCAAGTCCCTTACTGAGCTGGTGGTTGAAGGAGTTTCTCCCCTCTGTCAGACTGTGTGGTCTCTCAAACTTTATGAAAAAAAGGCTTTTAATGTTGTGGAAGAAGAAAACTGCATTCCCTTGTCCACAAGAGTATTAGAAAGGAGAAGAGAGAAGGGTAGGTGGCCATCTTTGTTTCTCTGCTTCTTACAGTAAGTGGAGGATAAGAGTTTGTTTGACAAGGAAGGGGAGGAAGATGGGAGTGTGGTGAGAGGAGGGAGTGAGGTAATGAGAGAAAATAAAGGACAAGGTTGTTCTGGGAAAAGTTTGGAGGTTGAGACTTTGCTAATGAACCTGAAAGATGCTGGAAGTGGGTGGGCTTGGGGGTCATATTGGAAGCAGAAAAAGTAGAAGAGGGTTTTGGGAGTCACTAAAGAGGAGAGATGAGTGTTGGAGTGTGATTATATTCAGAGGAGAGGGAGAGCGAGAGCTTCTTCATACCACACACCAACATTCTGCTGTTGTTGAGCTCCATCACATTTTAATCCCCATAGCTGCCTGTGGTTTGTCAGCCAGGACTGTTTTCCCATATAACTAACACTGTGTCCCACTGGATTATGGTCACGGTGTTTACATGTATGAACATCTATTTGCAATAAACTACCTGCAAACTGATAAGATGTCAGCAGGAGGCCGAAGTGATAAAAGACTAAACTATCATTTATCATGAACTTGATAATAGGGTAAAATAGTTTGGATTTATTTAACAGACAAAGCACAAGGGAGTCTGTGGTTTGATTGCTAACTGTTTACTGCCTTCATGAAAATGCCAAAAGAATTAGCTGTTTTTTTTATAGCTGTCATGCAATCAGTCATGTTGTTTGGGGTGAGAATTTGAAGCATGAAACATAGTGTTTATTTATTTATTGTCTTTTTGAAGATGGTTTTTGGATGTAGCACATAAACTACTGTCAGTTTACGTTAAGTCATTCAGACGAAGAGCAGATGGAGAACAGCTGGAGGTCAGCTGTTGTCTTTGTGGTGAATTTAAGTCCAGTCAGCCTAAAGTCTCACAGGAGTAAAGGGTCACAAATTGTTTCTTTTTCTTTTAGACCTCAAGTTCATAGCACTAAGGGAGGAAGAAAAGAAGGAAAGAAAACTTCTAAAATATATTCTATTGCTTCTTCCCCCTCCAATGCCTCACTCGGAATAAATGTGTAATCTAAGTAGATTTACATTCTGAGTTTGTGCCAACATCTAAAATGTGATACTCTCCAACTAAAAGTGAAGATAAATCCATTACAATGCACACTACCCGCTAAAGGTTTGGAAATGCGTTTCCATTAGATTTAATGGGACAGTGTGTGCAGATTTTTTGACTGGCACTGTTTTTAAATGAGGTTTGAAGTTACAGGAAAATGAGCTGAAAAGGACCCATTTGGACTGACAACTTAAAACCCCATCAATGTGATATGCAGATACTAAATATTTACTTATGTTCTTGTGTTAAGTTTTTCCTGCCAATGATTTTATCAGAGCCATTTGAGCATGCTAGCAGGGGAAGGAAAACAGTGGAGCTATGAAACTGTAGTTGTCAGTCCCAACTGTCTAAGTTAGTAAGTTTGTAAACCCACCAAGTTTGTAAACCCACCAAGTAAAAAAATGACTCCAGTTCCCATATCCCTATGACCTCTGGAGTGCTGCTGGTTCATTACTCAGTACATGCACATACAGTCCTATAACAGCGGTAAGAGATTGTTTACATGGTACTTCAGTCCTCTAAGCATAAATCTGTTCTCCAACATCTGCACCGATACGTTTTTGCTTCATTTTTTTGATGAACAGAACAGTTAGCAGGCTGATGGCAAAGGTAAATACTTTGCAACGTGCATGTTTACCACTCACCGAGCAACTCTTCTGCATCCTGAGCATCTGATTTCAAACCTGTGGTAAAAATATTTGCTCTGAATTCACAACTCAGAGAACATTTGTTTGGAACAGCTGTGCTACTAAAGGAATCCTGCTGCACTTCATGGTTTCAGCGTTAGAATAATTTGGACTGAACTTTGATCTGTGTTCAGAATGAAGAAATGAGAGTTTCATCACTCTGCTGGACCCTGAAAATGTTACCGCAGTGCTGAACGTGACTATTCATTAATGAAATTGGACTTCTTAGATCAGTGCACCTCACATTTCCATAATTTCATGTGTTAAAGCAATGGAGGGAGGAAGGGACAGCTAACCAGAGCAAAGCACACCTGCTCTGTATGTTCCTGGTATTATAAGGCTCTAGGATCATCCAAGATAAATGCTTGATGTCCTTGACTTTATGTCAGTGTCAGTTTGCAGTTGGCTACTGGATCTGTGATGAAAAACAATTACCTTCCACAGTCCAGACCACCGAGAGTTTAGACTGGAGCAGAGAGCTGTGGTTGGGCTTCGGTCAGTCAAACTTTATTTACATAGCACGTTTCCACAAACTGACCACATCATAAACATGAGAACATCTGGAGGCTGAGCCAGCGAGTGAATGTTTCAAATTCATGATGAAAAACTGTAAAACGGGCTGTAAAAGATTTCCAAATGACAAACCAGTGATGATAAAAATCCATAAAATTAACTAAAAAAATGAGGAGGAACCAAGAAATGAGAAATTTTTTATCGTAACATAAACGTACACCCAGCAGACTGAACGCTCGATGGGTTTCATCTAAATGCATCCTGACAGCGCCGTCAAATAATCAGAGAAGACGACAGAAGAGGGGAGACAGTGCTACCTGAATGCACTAGAAAAACAAACACAGGAGTTTAGTTTCAGACCACAGCAGGAATTATGTGTTACTCTACACCTCTGTCTCATTACCAGAACAGAAAAGCTGTTCACAAGGCCGCCGTGCAGAAGTCTGGCGGATAAGTCAGTAAGACGTGGAATTAAAAGATGCACATATTCTGCAACAAAGCAAGTTTAAATGAAGTAAATTTAAGAACCAGAACTTAAACTCTTCTTTTTTTGTTTGTTTTGTGTTCACCAAGTTTAATAATATACAGCTAAGGTAAACTTAACACATTGTTCTTACCTCACCTCAGCTCTGTGGTTCAGAAACTGAAGAAGAAAGTGAGATTTTACAGTAGCATGAGATTTTTAAACTGATTGGTTTTCAGCCTTTAACATGTTCATGTGGTGTTTCTACCAGATGTGCTTCAAATGGCTGAAAGTGAAGAAATGTAACACGTGTCAAACCAGTCCTGACAGTTTCTATGATGGGACTAAAATCTTCAGATCAACAAACTGGAACGTGATTTATCTCTTGCTAGAATTAAGGCCTTTTTCCTTGTACAATGATGCTGTCAAGAGGAAGAAATGCTTGATTGAAGCCTTTGGCTTCTCTTGGAGGTTGTGGCTAAATGGAAGCTGGTGTGATGAAACTGCTATTCTGATTAGAAGTCCAGTTTAACAAATTATTATCAAGATGGCTCCCCATAGGCAATTTGCTGCACCACCTTAGCAACAAACTTTGCAGCAAGCAAAGCTGAAAGCTGGAAAAAGTATATGTAGTCAAGGACATGATGCTGATTAGTACTAAGGACAAAGATGGGTTTAGGGTTATGAAAAATTCTTATGAGGATGATATGGTCTTAGTCAGTTTACGTCATTAGTTCTTCTTTCAATCAGTGAAAAATAAATATATATAGTTATTTTAATTAAACCAACCAGGACCAAGCGACCTCAAAGCTGTTAACAGGTAGATGTAGCTGCAGCTGTAGGCCTGGATACATGATTTATTAAGTCATTTTCAGAAAAAGTCGGGAACTGCTAATCACTGTGATGATAGATCAAAATGATTGTTTTTCTTTTACAAATAGAGTGGGATCACAGAAGAAATAATTGTTCAAATGATCTACTTTTTTATTTATGTCTTTGAACTCATGCAGTAAAATCAGCTTTTGTGTTTTCTAAAGGTAATCTCAGTAAACAATCATCATGGGACAGAATTTTCTCAGGATAAAGAGATGATCATGGTGAGCTTAAATGATTAAAACCATAATTTTATTTTCCATTTTAACTTTGATGATAGTCGAGAAAGACCTCTAATGTAAAACCTGCATGTATAATTGTATTTCCTTTTTTTGTGGTATTATTAAATGGAAACTTAACAGAGTCTCTGGGCAGAAAAGAGTTTAAGCAGCTCTGACTTTGCCAGCAGCCCCTTTCATGCCATCCCACCATTTACAGTTTGTAGGAAACTAATTTTACTTCAGGCTGAGCCAACAAAATTAAATAAGCTATTTTTCCTAAGAAAACAAGCATCATTATCCCAAGATAATTATTATGTGCTCTCAAAACAATGAAAATATTTCAGTCACAGACTGCAGGTGGAAGTGGAGCCAGCTGCAATTTTTAATTTTGTTATTTTTGATCTGAATATAATTTCTTTGTTACTGACAAACATGTTTTAAAACATATTTTAACATATATCTCAGAGCTGTAAAATCTTTTGTTATTTTATGAAATTACAGTATGTCTCACAGGGAGTTATTATGTGAGATGTTTACTTTTGCATTAGCTGCACATGGATGCGCTTAAATCTGAAACAATTAAAATGTATTCATGTTCTGCTGGGAGTTGTTCATATAGACAGCTTCTCGTGCAAAAAGAGGATAAGGTAATCTCCATCATCTCCTCCCAGGCCACAGTGTCACGGCGGTCATGGTTTGGTTTCCATCATCTCACAGACCTGCTTTCATTTCAGTCCAGTCCCTGAAGACATGTGCAGTGAGATGCTTCGTCTCTCTGGTCCTCTGTAAGTGTTAGCATGTGCTAACTGAGGCTAATGTGTTACAGCTTGTCTGTAGAGTCTCATGAAATAGATTCTGTGTAACAGGTCTGGACACACCAGTCCAGATTGCTCTTTTTGTGGTAAAGAACAAAAGAAACACATCAGTGAATAAGTCACATTTAAGATCATTTTCGTAACCAAACTCAAAAGGAAACAAAACGAAAAGTGAAAGCAAACTCTCATATGTGACAAACACTCCAACTTAATCATTCATTTTAATTAACAGTTTTATTCTGTCCACCCGGTGATGTGAGGTAAATAGAATACATAGACCACAACCACTGCTCAGACCAAATGCTGTTCAGCTCACAAGTAGTTATTGTGTCTACACAATTAAACTACCAAGAATCCCCGCTTCTTGCTGCTGCCTTGTTGGCTAAAACAGTTAAAATATCTACCCCAGCAGGAAGGAGACTGTCGGTGTATTAAAACTAAAAGATATGATGCGTGTTGACTTGATTTAGTGACAAAGCTCTTTCTTGACTTAAGGAGACTAAACATTTCAATGACTGTGGTTTTTAAAACATGGTGGTCACAAGGTATTAGCTGGTTTGGTTGGTTGATCAATGTCTGCCCCCAACCCAGACATAAGTGCCTCTTTGTTCTGGCCCAGTGAATAGGTAGTGTGGGCCTCAGTGGTTAAAACAGAAATAAAATGGTTCTGCGTTAGACCACAGTACCACAGACAGTGTTAGTGTATGAGAGCATTATTTACATTTAATCAATTTTAAAATATTTAAATATATTAATTTACTTTTTTTTAAGAAAGTATTCAATGTATTTAAAGAATAACCTTTAACCCCAGAGTAGGACACACTTACAAAAAAATGTTCTACTTCAATTTAAAGAGTTAGAACATTTAAAATGTATTAACATTTACCCAAAACGATTAATAACCTGTAAACTAACACTAAAATTATACATCAATTTAAAATGTGAGTTTTAGAATTTATTTCTCAAGTATGTGAAATGTTATCATTTTGCTTAATTTACTGAAGCATTTACTGCAAGCTGTTTGTAGCACGCATCTAAATTAAAGCTTGACATAAAACATTTTTCATTTAAATTTTGATTAGAAAACCCAATTGAAATGGATTAAATTTGACTGCTGCTGTTATTAAAACAGTAAATAGCCTGCAAGCTCACACTAGCACACAGACACAAAAATAAATCTCACACCAAACTGTTACTGCAAGTTTTTGTTTAATGACATGGTACCAATTTTTTCTTTAGGAACAGTTTTGAGTTGTGTACTTAACTTCTGTTTAAGAAATGAAAGTACCTTTACACAGAACTAATAATCTACTGGTGGTTTATACAGTCTATGTTAATCTAACATTGCCTCCATAAATGTTGTTCACCTTTTTATTCATGTCCCTTAAAAGAAATGAAGATCTGACAGACGGTTTTAAAGCACACATTGAGTCTCACAGCTGGGATTAATGTGATTTTTATTCAGAATCTGAAATCCAGGATGGTTACTTTAAAAATAAAAAACACCCCTGCAGACCTTTTTAAGACCTGAATGCCTTCATTCATATGTTCTGCATGACTCGTCACAGCTAATTTATTAAAGCAGCCAAATTCAACCACAGCATCCATTTCTGGTAAAACCAATATCATGACTTTAAATTTCACCCAGAGAATAATTAATTTAGAGAAAAGTAAAATAATTTGTAATTAAATAGATTTTCCAGTTATGTTGACCACTCAAAGTGCTTCACACTACACAGCACATTCACACTCACACCCTGATAGGCACATCAGGGGGCAACCTGGGGTTCAGTTTCTTGACTGAGGACACTTTGGCATGTAGTCACAGGAAACCTGGATTTAAACCCCCTAACTTCTGGTTTGAAGATGCCTGCTCTTCCTCCCGAGCTACAGCTGCATGATGAGACATACAATGAACTTAGTTACTTTATTAGAGTGTTTCTTATCATGCAGGACACACCGTAAAACTGGTTTTATGGTCTCTGTGTTGGTGACTCTTTTCCCCCTCACCTCTGAATCATCAGATATGGACTGCCTGTGTTATCTCCAACTATCCAAACCTACTGATCCAGGCTTCACGCCCACTTCTGAAGGTGATGGAGCAGCTGCTCAAAGCTCAGACAGGAAGCCAGACTTCTATCTAAGCTCTTTTTTTCCAAACCTTTGCAGAACTATTTCTGCTTTTTGTCCAACACCTTTCATGTCTGCCAGGAAAAACTGACTGAAGATGTCCTGCATCTGTTTTTAATGTCACAGTTAACTGTGGCTTTGGTGCATTTTGGATTGCTTTGCCTTTTGCTAAAGAAAAGATCTTGATGATGCAGGAAGGAAAAAGGGACACATTTGTGGTCAAAAATTTCACTGCCTTTATTATTTGCTGCAAATACACATTTAATGCAGTTAAATTTTTATTAAGCTGTGGAGTGGCATGAAAGAGGTTTTTATGCATTGTTCCTTTAAATCCTCTAAATGGCTCACACTGAGGAGTTCTACATATTTCCTTTAACTTCTGAAGTGTAATCTTTTGTGGATGCAGATGTCGCTCAGAGTTCCGATGTTTTTCTCTGTGATGGGAAAAACATCTTGCAGCTAAAACACACTCCTCCTGTGCACGGTGTGTTTGTGCTAAACCTCAGGCGTTGTTGCCGCTGTAGTAATGTGTTGGTATTTGACGGCAGCTGATAATAAGAGACATTTGACGTGCAGCAGACAGAAATGTCTGACAGGTGAGGAGTTGTGTGACTTCTTATCTAAAAAGTTGTTTTTCTGTGTGTAAAGAACATTCAGTCTGAACTCAGGACAGTCAGGCTTCTAATTTAACTAAACTTTTACACCAAGCTGTTGATCATCTGTCTGGGTGTGATCATTGATCTTTTGGTTTTGCAACCATCATTTCTCATCTTATTTTCTGCTGATTCCGCTCATTTAATTGTCAAACTCTTCACCGGCCAAGTTTCACCAACTTTATCTAAATAACACTTATCATAGCTATGAGCATGTCTTAAAGCTCAAGTCCTTTTAGGCAGTACCATAGTATGTTTTACAGTTTCTTCCACACATTTAAACCCAGCTAGAGATTCAACACTGGATGGAAGTCAAGTGATTGATTCCAGTTATAAAGGAAAATACATTGTCCCATAACTACAGATAAAATATTTGTCATGTAAATGTGGATGTTGTGTTTCAATTCACTGCACTTTTTCTGTCTCAAAGCAGATGATGCTGTGCTTTATGTGATTGACATAGAGACATGCTTTCATGTTGATATGAAACAGTGGTGCATCTTATTTTACACAGCAAATCTCATCTATTCTTCATCCACTTTGCACAGAGCCCAAATGTCTGTGTGCACATAAACACACATTGAATTAATTATTTGAATTAAATTAAACAGCAATCAGACAGCAAAATGAATTAAACACACACAGATGTTACACAGACTTTTACACACTCGCAATGAAAGTAACAGACTTTTTGTTGTTTTCTGTCTTCATAATCCATATTAACTCCTATCTAAAATAAAGATAATCCAAGAAGATTAGAAAGGACTGTGGAAGCCATTTTTCTTTACGGATGCTTTAGGCTCATGAGTCCATGGCAGCAAGTGCTGGAACGATTCCTCAAGTGATTAGATTACATAAAACTCTCAATGAAACGTATCAATAAAAATATGTTCTTAGTGGCCACAGTTTGGAAAGTGTGCAACATGTTTACATGTTATGTTTGTAGCAGGTTTGATAAGGACAAAACTACAGAGTACAAAGAGAGCAGAATCAGAGAAATGAATGTAGTGCGTCCACTACGTCAGTGCTTTAGCATCTCACCAATAAGCAGACAGCTTTCCCACAATCAGTCCTCAGAGCAGACACAAGCTAACTGTCAGGATGATGATCAGTCGAAATAGATTCTGCTAAAGAAAATACCCTTGCTGTGGCTCAGACTGTTGGCCCAAGCTTGTTTGTGTATGATAAACAGCACATTAATGTCTGTTCAAATCTCTCCAGAATTTTCCTTCTGAGGCTGAAGAACTCATATTTCCCTAATCTCCTTCTAGAGGAGCTTCAGTCTGTAACATTCATGTGAGCTAAATGTTTCTTTTACCTGAAAATTCAATCAAAGCGGACATTTCCAAGGCTGATGTAGGTTAAGATGGATAACCAACTACTAACACGTTTACAAAGACAACTGTTTGACCTTAAAAAGAAATCAAATATCTAGCGGGTTATATGACCAGTACTAATACCCTCCATTTATTTATTTTCTGTACATCTTAGTCCAGTTCAGGGTGGTGTGTTTCTGGTGTAAAGTTCCTGGTCCTGTCATAGACTGCCCAGACCTCTGTTCCAACTGACACCATAAAGCAGCGTCTCCAGCTCCGGCCCCCGAGAGCTAACATCCTGCAGGTTTTGCTGTTTCCCTGGTACGGCACATCTGATTCAAATGAAAAAGTCCTGCAACAATGTGTTGTCATCTTCTGCACCTGCTCATTAATAAGCCATTGATTTTGGTTAGGTGTGTTGCAGCAGGGAAAACACTAAAACCTGCAGGATGGTTGCTCTTAAGGGCCGGAGCTGGAGACCCCTGGCCTAAGGATTAATAGACAGTGGTCCAGAGTGGCTGTGTAATTTTATAAAGGAGGCTGGACAGAGGTGCAGCAACTGCAGGAAAAACCCTAGTAGAAGCACCTGAGTAATTCATAAGGGTACCCGTCAAGTGACTCTTAAGGAAGAGAAATTCAGTGAGAGGTAATCCACTGAAGAACAGAACCTGAATACCAGAACCAGGTACCTGAGAGGATTTAAAATACAGGGTTTTATTTACTGTTTAATTCCTTTAGGAATGCAGTTCTGGTGCTATGGCCTAATGAAATGCCATGTTGCTTTCACATTGAGCATTTTTTGACCAGGAAAACCAAATTAGGTTTGTATTGTATATCTATCTTTATATTTGGGAGGGCATGTGCTCTCATGACACACAAGCTATTACCGATCGATGGGTTAAAAGGTTCTCATTTCCTGCAGCTAACCTATCAGCACTAATCCAAATGATCATCAATCAATCCAAACTCTGGAGCGTGTTTGGATAAAAAGCAGCATTTAAATGACCTTCAACCAGACTCACTGAAACTAAATAATCGTCCCATCACTGACAAACACCAACTGGACTTCTGCTTTAATGTGCTGTATTTTAATCTTAAAATATTTTCACTGCAGTGTGGAAATCCTCATCTTTCTGCAGATTACGGGTCAGTTTTCTGGACGACTGCTGACTTTAAAGAATGTAGGTTATGCAAGTTATCAGGAAAGTAATGGAAAACTTCAGGGCAGTGACTGACAGATTTAAGTGCACTGTGGGTCTGTGTGATGTAAAGAGTTTGACTTTCTCCTTAATTTTTCAGTGATATTTTCCATTTTGTCCCTCTTAAGGGAGAACACTGGGATATCCCCTGCTAAGTTTTCTTTTAATTATTTGGTTGATTTCCCATCACCACTCAGAGCCAAGTGCTCTAGGTCCATAAAGATCCTGCTTACCGGATTATGTCTCCAACTCCATGTTGCTCAGTGGGTCGGGCTGCTGAGCTGGGATAGTGTAGCCGCTTAATGTACTTTGGGTTTATTTTATGAGAAATATGTTTAAGGAAAGTCTGAATTCTGGTTTTGGGATTGTGCTTGTTTTATAAACGTTTGGTCACTATGACCTACAGCAGGAGCATAAATCTGCATGTATGCTCGGAATATTTGTTGATTTAATTAAGTTATAGTCATACCTTTTAAACTTTAATACATTTATACTTATGGTCTGCTCACACAATGCTGTTTGTATGGACCACTTTTAATCCGATGTCCAATCAGAATTAAGACGTTAACATGTCCACTGGTTCGATTGGCCTTGAACAGAAATCATTTTAAATCTGATCAAAGGGATTGTTTAAAAATTTTCATGATCAGATTAGCAAGAAAAAATAACATGCTTGCACACACGCTTGAACCACATGGAAGATACGTTACATGATATGATGAGTTACATGGAAGGCTTAAAAAAACAGTGTAACAGATTAATGTGGTGAAGACAACTTGGCAAAACTGAAAGAGTGCAGGATTCTTAAACATTTTGACTGCCAAAATTTTCTTAAAAATGGTTCTGGCCTCAACTGTAGGGGTGGTTCAAACAGGGGCCTATCAATGTGGAGTTTGTATATTCTCCCTGTGTCAGTGTGGGTTCCCTCATGGTACTCTACCTTCCTTCCACCAGCCAAAGTCACACATGTTATATTAGTTTGATTGGTCTCTCTAAATTGTCCCTAGGGCCCTTTCCAAAATGCCTCTCTTCCCTTAAGCACTTCCTCTACACCCTCTGTGAAGGCACCCTCACAGATGAATGAGGTTCCCTCATTGCGGCGTAGGGCATAAATGCAGAACCCCGCTTTTACCAATTACCCCCAAAAACCTCAATGCTACGTGAAGCTTCACCTAGCCATCCATCGGCATAAGACTCTTAAAGGTTTACACAAGGTACTGTAACACCAGGCATAACCAAGACTAAGAGAAACCAAAACTCAGAAATGTACCAAAAGACTGACTGAAGGCACTGATGTTAAATGGGGATCTAATTATTAATAAGGAACAGGTGAGACAATCAGCTAATTAGCATCAGGTTTAACAGGAGAGCAGGAAATGAAAGGCGCGTTAGAAATGTCCCTGCTGCAACAAACCGAATTCTGTCTTGTGCAGAGCTTGCTGTGAAACCTTGCACAAGTCCACTAATTACCTGATTTGAGTCAGACGTGTTGCAGCAGGGACACTAAAACATGCAGCACAAAGGAAATCAATCAAAGGAAAACAAAGACTAAACGAAAACCAGAACCAAGTCTCGCAGATTATGAGACACATTCCATTATATGGGAACATCTTTAACTAAATGAGCACAGTCAGGAGTTAAATCTCACCTTAAATTTGTCTTGAAATGTCAGTTTGTCTATAATACAATCTGACAAATGATAATAGACAGCCAAACAAGGAGGGTGCCCCTACTTCTTTTTTGTACTGGAATGAGACTTTCCTTGGAAAACTGGGAGCTGTTTTCATCCATCATGTCGTTTATCATTTTCTTTAACGTGATCTTACAAAACTCTTTAAGACTAAGTACAAATAAAGGCTGTAAAAACAAACCTGACTGCATATTTCTACAGCTAAGGTTTCCACGGCTTCCTCCACGGCCGGTTAGCAAACTGAATCTTCGCTGTCACCTGCAGTGTGATTGCAGGAACAGTGATTTATTTCTTTTTGGGAGGGTTTTTGTGCAAAGTCTCATCCTTCTTTAGAGCCAGCAAGATGCACAAGCAGTGTCTCCATACAGCTACAGCGTGGGGCCGGCTTGTTCTGGCTGGTCGTTACGAATGTCGTGACAGTCTGACAGTTTCCTTCACTCCTCCAGGTGATTATTTGCAGTGAATGCAGGTCAAAGCAGCGGACTCGGACAGATACAACAGCTGTAAAATGTTTAGAATTTCAAGGTTAATTAGTTGCTTTCACTCAAGTTTAATTACACAGCTGTGTTCCACAGTCTTACCTCCAGTAAACCTAAATGTACTGCAGGTGTTCGAGTTATGAGAACAATGTTGGGTCATTGTTGACCACAGAGGCCTACTTTCAGACAATATTAGAAAAGTGTTTTACATGTTCAGATGTTTAACTTGGACATATTCAGGTTTCCATAAAGGTTTGAACATTGTGTAAGGTGTAAACAAAACAGACTACAATTATTTCCAAATCTAAATCAAATCTGATATTTTATTATTGAAAATATTTCCCCATTTTGAATTTGATGGCAGCAAAATATCAGTAAAAATGTGGAACAGAAGTAATACAAGGTAACTGGTACAAATCAGAAACAACTGGAGCCTCATTAAACTAATTAAGTGGAAACATGTCAGTAATAAGTATTTCAGAGAGGTCAAGCTGATATGAAGATGGACAGAGGTACTTCTATCTGATACAAACTTCGTCTTAAAATTGTGGATTGATTTTCCAAAATAATGTCCAGTTATAAAGACTTTGAAGAGCTCATCATCTTCAGTGTATAATCAAGACGTTCAGAGAATATGAAGGAATCTCTGTGTGCTTTGGACTTGTGATCTGGTCTGGAAATAAAAACAACTTCCTCTGGAAAACTGAAACAACAAGTCTTCTGCAACAGTCGTTTCATTTTTCTGTACCACTTAATCTGATTTAAGGGGGCTGGAACCTATCCCAGGCGAGAGGCTGGATACACCCTGGTCAGTCCACTGCAGGGCCCACACAGACAGACAAACACTCGATCCTAGTCTCTCCTAATTTGTTTAGAGCCTTATGAAGAGCATAATCAGACAGCAACCACAGAGTATCTGATCAGCAGTGGTTACCCTCTAATTATTCTCTTTGTGATGCATGAAATGGACACTGACATCTCTGGAAAATTCACAATGGTATCATGTTTCTCCTAAACTTCAACATCAACCTCTGCATCAGGTTAACTTGATTAACTGAGTTTGGACTCATTGAGCTCATTCTTGCACAAAAAGACAAAAAATTTGGGTTAACGCTACTTTTCTACCCAATCCTGAGGCCCTCACCTGTCGCCAGTCAACATGTAGGGTGGAGAAGCATGCATATATTTATTTCAATGTGTTGCTGCATTCAAACTTGTGTATCGTTGTCCGTTGACTAAGTGTTCAAGAAATTGAACAAATTATGGAAAATACTTTTTATTGCAGTTTTTAAAGATTTACGGCTTTCTGTAAATGAAGTAATTACACAAAGACTCACTACATTTGAAACTTTGGCTTCTGAAACTTTTCACCTTGTATAATCTATTAATTGACAAATGAGGCTCTTAAATGAAAAACTGAGGTCAGCCAAAGTCTGACTTAATCAAATTCATGAAGAAAGTTTTCTTTTACGATGAGTGTTTCTGCTTTGGTTTACATTACGGTTATTAAAAACTGTCATTTCTGGTGGAGTTATTGCATGTAGGCACAGATCGGCCCTGACCAGGGTGGACTGTATTACTTACAGCTCCGGGAGGTCGGCTGACAGCATTACAGCACCAGCACTGTAGCAGCCGAGCAGCAGGACAGCGCCAGAGCTTCAAGCTTAATTTGCTCTGCTTGCTCAGGTCGTTTTCTGCCTGCTTTAACGCTGACTCCCCAGAGAGATTAGAGGCAATGGGTCCACAGCCATACCAATGTGCTTATGTGTGTGTGTGTGTGTGTACGTGTGAGAACTAAAATATCTCACAAAAGAAGTATTCAAATGAATACAGAAGTACAAACTTTATGAAGTAAAATAAAAGCAGCTGTGACAAAATCACTTTGTGATCACATCTGTGGCAGAGCGACGGACGCTGAACAGGCTCCTGTCCATCATAGACAATCCAGGTCATCCACTGCACAGCGC
>JBAMHV010000003.1:5786457-5805492 GCA_037177535.1 Pseudomugil gertrudae
TCTATCTATCTATCTATCTATCTATCTATCTATCTATCTATCTATCTATCTATCTATCTATCTATCTATCTATCTTTGCTTTTCTAACAAATGAACGTTGCTTAAGACTGTCATCCATCTACTGACGGTTTCTTTTCATCATTTTTTATTTGCATGTAGAAGATTTTAATAAGAAAACATTAAGTAAAATCAGACAAGCTTAAACAAACAGACATGTTTATAAGCTCACGAGATGGGATTTTTTTTTTGTTACAAACAATATTTGATGTCAGTTTTGATTTGAAAGATAATACAGTATGTGGGGCTGCTGGTAACTGCTAGTGGCTGAACAGAGCTCATTGAACAGAGGTTACAAGTCCAGTCTGAGGCCTGAACCAAAAAGTAGTTTCTTCACTGGCTTTATATAAAGAACAAATTTAACGATAACTTTGTAGCTACTAAAGTTTTACTTAAATTTTTCCCCAAATATGTTGGTTAACTCCACCAACAGACCTGCAGGCCTTACAGGTTCTCTGTAGTTTGTCATTGAAAAAAAAAAGACTTCAAAGATTCTTCTGTTAAATATAAACCTGACGCATCAGTTCATGTTATGACTCTTAATGCCATCTTTTCTTGTGGCTTTTTTGTTTGGTTTGCTTTGTTTTAATATGAATATTCTTCAGATGCAGTGTTGAGACACCTGTTTTTCCCCCTCACCTTTCCTTCCCTTATTTTATCACCTTTTCTTCTGTAAAGGTGAACTTTAAGGGTTGTGCTTCAGTCATCTTGAGCCTGTACTGTCATGCTGCCTTCATGTGCTATGGGAATTATGAAAAATACCACTTGCAGAGGTCAAATTTGCACACGAACACCTCTTTTGTCCTAATTTCCACTGGAGAACTCGGTGATTATTTTGATACCTGAGTTGCAGAGAAAAGGTCAGATTTGACCTTTCAAAATGGCCGAATCCAGGCAATGCAGAATGACATCCGGTGAGAAAACAAAACCCGGGGTCAGTTATTTAGTCTGTTATGCCAGTAACACTAATGGCAGTAACATTAGCTTAATTCTGTCCTTAAAATTAGGCTACTATATGATTCATAATCCATACAAAATACTGAACACTTTCCATATAACATGAAGGCAGCATTAATGGGTTTTTTTTTTGTGTAACCTTGGTTTAGGTTGTACTGGAACAGAATTTCATTGGGCTGGGACTCTGACTCAATGACAATAAAGTAATTGTAATAATAAAGGTAGTTGTTTGGTCACCCTTGGTTGCTTTTATTTGTAAGTTAACTTGACTAAAGCTTTAAGATCGCTGTGGTACCCTAAAAATGGTACAAGTTAATGAAAAAAACAAAGTTCGATGTATGTGGTCTGAGTTGCAAATACCAAACTGTTGCTAAATCAGAAAGCTGTGAAAGAAGAAGATCCAACATAATGTTTACTGTCATCCAAACTCTTTTTCCTTTCTGATCTGAGAACAGCTGATGAAGAACATGTTGTGA
The DNA here is from genome assembly GCA_037177535.1 of Pseudomugil gertrudae. Taxonomy (NCBI): domain Eukaryota; kingdom Metazoa; phylum Chordata; class Actinopteri; order Atheriniformes; family Pseudomugilidae; genus Pseudomugil; species Pseudomugil gertrudae. The sequence continues at coordinate 5,787,948 of JBAMHV010000003.1, forward strand.
ATGTCTCTTTTTAAATTAGAGTCCAACATTAGAGTCTTCGTTGTTTTGAGTTGTGGTACTAGAACATATTGGGATGTAGTAGTGAAAGGCTTGTATGTTCCTGTCTGTGCCCTCTGATCAGACCTGAGAAACGGTTCAGCGGTCTTCTGGGAGGGCGGAGTCAGCGGCGGCTACCAGGCGTTGCTGTTGGACGAGGATCAAGGCTGGTTGTTGGTCGGAGGAAAAGACCACATCTACCTGCTAAACCCTGACAGCCTGGATCTGCCCACTCAGAAGGTAAAACATAAACATCATCATAAAATATTTATCATATGGTACAGCAGCAATCTGAGTTTTATATATATGTGTATAAACACATATATATATATAAACATATATCAAAGCAAACTGTATTTATACAGCACTTTTTAAAGCATATGAAACACAAAGTGCTTTACAACATAAAAACAACCCCAATTACAATGAAACATTCACACTAAGTTATTTGTTTTGTAAGTTTGATTTGGTTTGATTTGATTTTGGGCTCAGACTTGAACAGAAGAGAGCCAACCCATTGCAACGCTATTTTTATAGTTAGTTTTTCTTACCACGTCCTGACCCACTCATGTAGGGCCCTGATTGGCTTTCACTCCACACCTCCAAGTTATTGATGTTATGCCTAACTAACCAACCACACTGCTGGTGTGATGTAGTGTGACAGTCTATGATGTAACACCACCATTAGTCCCTCCAACCTCCATGTTGTGTGATGTGAATTAAATGTGAAGCTTTTGGGGTTTTTTTCTTTACCAACCAGCGCCTGATTGTCTGTTAGTCGGTCTGTCTGGATGTTGACCATGAAAGTGTCTCTGGACTTTTCTCTCATGAATTTTACTTTCCCTCAGATCTACTGGCCAGCTGCCAGAGAACGTGTGGAGCACTGCAAGCTAGCAGGCAAAAGTGCGGAGGTAAGAGTCCTGAAGTGTGGCTGGAACTTGTCAAACAAGCACAATATAAAACAATAAACAGTTGTCACTGATGTCCCCTTTTTTATGTTCATGAAAAGTCATTCATTTTACTCCTACTGTTCCTACAAATACGTAGACCAGTTCTGTTACCTGTAAAGTAAATAAAGTTGCACTGAATGTGTACATTTGTTTGATTTTCAGAGAGACTGTGCCAACTTTGTGCGTCTGCTGCAGCCTTTCAATAAGACTCATGTTTATGCTTGTGGCACTGGCGCCTTCCATCCACAGTGTACATACCTCCACATTGGCCACAACACAAAAGTAAGAAACTCCACAATGATTCATTGTTGTTGTAGACAGCTTAACCAGCAGCCTCCAACAGTATGCCAAATGAAATAAAAACTGCCATCCTCTGACATTTATATTTAAAAAATCGGCTCTTTTGACCTTTTATGAAATATATTAAAATTTGACACAAACAAATAACACATAAAATTACCTGGAAACAAACAGAAAGAGGCAGAGCGACTACAAAAATACTGAAAATGCAAGAAGAAGAAACTGCTAAAGACTAAACCAATGAGTCTGAAAATATTTACATGTTTGAGAAAGGAGCCTTTCGCATATATGAGCAGTCCGGCACAAGGACTAGACCAAAAATGAGGGAAAAGTCTGGAAAACGGCTGATCACGACCACTTAACAGATAATACTGGAAAGTCTGGCTGCTTGGGAGAGAAATATGAAGAAATGAGGACTGGTTCCAACGTTTTTCCACAGTGTTGTAGGTCTAAAAACAAGCTGGGAACAGACCAAAAATAGCTTCATAAATAGAAATATGGCATTTTTAAGTATGAGGGGACAAAGCTGGGCTCCCAACCCAGGATTTCCACGTGCAGCAGTGTGTGAAGGTTTCAGGGTTGGAGATGAACCTCAGAGGTTGACTGTGTGTATGTAACATTTACATCTCTTACAACTCATTCTGTGTTTGTGTGTGGTCCCCTCACTCCTCCCCCGATCCCATCTCTGTCCTGCAGGAGTTCACGTTGTCCCACACAGTGGAGTCAGGAAGAGGAAAATGTCCCTTCAGTCCTGGAGAGCCATTCACTGCAAGACTGACTGGTGTGCCTCATCCACAGCTATTACATAACACACTCTGTGACCACACACACACAAGAGCAAATGTTAAATGATTGTGTGTCATTCTTGATTTTTTTCTGGTGATATTAATGTTTTGCAGCAAACAATCCCCCGACTCTTTGTCGCCTCGTCGCCAATTGCCAGCTTGGCTGAGTGCATGTGGTCTGAATAAATTATTTCATTAGCTGATGTCGGCCAATGCTCCATGTGACATTCAGGACCTAAAACACATCAACTCTGTGATGATGATGATGATGATGACAGCCTATTTAAGTGCAGCTTGTTCAGAGAGTAACAGATAAATCTAAAGGCTAAATCAAAAGTTTCATCGTCCTTTGTGATTTGCTTCACTTAAACAAAAGAAAAGAGAAGTGTACCATTAAAGGTCCTGTATAAGAATTGAAGGGTAATGAAATACTGTGACAGTGTAACATCACACTGTGTTTCACCTTCTTCTCAACAATGCACCTCTCCTCATATCCATGCTTTTCCCATTTGTTTGTTAGCTGGATAGTTGTTTAGTTTGGGTAAAACATGGTGTAGAAATGAGACAGGAGGTAAAATATCTTACCGAATCATGCTGCAAAGGAGCAAGGTAAGCCCATCTGAATGCTAGCCCTGAGAGTCCTTTTCAGATTCCAGTACATTAAAAAACATTTGTGGGTGGGTGGATGCACTATGTGTAAGTTTCTAAGCTACAGGACAAGGCTTGTAGTGTTTCAGATCTGCTAATCAACATGAGTCGAATAGAAACAGTAATTAGTTGTTAGCATGTTAGCGTAGATTTGATTTGAGCTTTGTGACATGGAGCCAGATAGAACAAGTGAAGCTGATAAAAAAAAAAAAAGTTTAAATTTTCCTTATTCTATTTGCCTAACTTTGACTACATATTTATCCTTATGACTTAAATCACATTTTGGATCAATGTGCCAGATCATCTTTTAGACTTTATTATCTATAACCAGGTTTATAGAACAGATCTGAGCTGTCAGGTGAATCCTACCAGGTTTCTACCAGTTTTGTAGCCACAGTAACTCGTAAGTGTAATGCAAGAGCTGGAATTGCAGATGTGTCTGAATATAAATTTTGGTTTTTATTCCAATAGAATATTTTAACAACAAAAGTCTAAAAATCCAGTCAGTGGAATTGCATAGGATTTCTCATTTAAAGACCAAAATAAAGAAATGTTTGTTCCTTCGACATTAAATGCAGAAAGATTTTAGTGATTCTGATCTCAGATCAAATCAACATCTTAACATTTTGTCTGATTGTCCTCAGACAGGACGCAGAGGGGACAGAGGTCTGTGCATGTATTTTATACATCAGCTGTCAGATATGTATTGTTCTCTTGTGGCAAGAAAATTTTTTATGTGGAAGCTTTGAGCAGATCAGTAAAACCAGCTGAACTGCCATGAAAACGATAAAAACAGGCAAGGACAAAGTCCTTGTTTTATTGTAATATTGTCATTTTTTATGTCTCCTCAGATGGTGAACTGTATGCAGGCACCTCAGTGGATTTTATGGGGGCGAATGCTGGGATCTTCCGGACATCCGTCCAGGGTAGCAGTCAGCATTATATCAGAACTGAAGTCTACGACCACAACTGGCTCAATGGTGAGAAGCTCCTGTCAAAGTCTGCTTGAGTTCTCATTTATAATGGGTAGCGCTTTATTCTGAAATCTAACACCATCCATCCTGCAGAAATTGACCAAGTTCCCACTGAGCTCTGCAAGCAGGCTCTAAAATAAAGATAATGTTACTGTTATAATTTAGCTTTACACAAGTTTGTGGTGGCACGTAATGAGCAGAAATTACATGCTTTTACATGGATGTAAAAAGGGATGGACACTGATTCCATAAGTTAGCTGTACAGTGTAGGAGACTGAAAGCTCCTGCTGTTTTACCTTTACCTGTAAGATAAAATTACACAGAACTAAACGTATGCTATGTTCCTGTCAGAGCCGGAGTTCGTGGGCTCCTTCTCCATCCCTGACACACACAGCCCTGATGACGATAAAGTATATTTCTTCTTCAAAGAAAAGGCCGTGGAAGCCGACCAGTGGGACAAGAGGGTCTACAGCCGAGTGGCTCGAGTCTGCAAGGTAGAACTTAGAACTGACTGCATACATGATGCAGCTGCTTAAAATGTGGCCTGAGAAGAACCATAACAATATGTAAAAAATTAAATGTAGAAATATTACTTTGTAATTTAAACTCAGGTTCACTTTCAGAAAAACTACAATAATGAAGGGAAAAGTCTTGGAAAAGTAATGTAAAGATAATAAAAGGCCTTTCTTATTTTGACTTCTTACATTGACACAATTGTCTTTCACAATCTGATTTCCTGATATTTTAATGAATGTCCCTGTTTCACATTTGATGGATTTTTTTTGTACATGTCCGAAACACAATTCTCACAATGTGTGGTTGTGTATCATGAGGTAGTCGGGTTTCTTTTAAAACATTTAGTCGCTGGTTAATATATCAAACATAAAATAACAACAATATTTCACATCTTTCATAATCAAAATATTTCTCTAAACCTTCTGAAAATAATTTTTTTTACCACACAGTAGATTTATTGATATGCAGGGTGTGATTTGCCAGTGGGGATGGTGGGATTCTCCCCCACCCTTCTGGTTTTTACAAATCAGAATCAAAAAAACTTTATTTATCCCTAAGGGGCAATTTGTTTATAGCTTCTCAGTCATGCATACATTCATCCATAACACATGAAAAAATAAGTGGATATATGTATACATGTCAAGTATATAAGCCTGAAGTGGAGAAAGAATAAAAGCAATAAATATGATAAAAACATCATTAAAAATGAGTCAGATCCGAGTTGAGCAACTTAACATCAGAAGGGATGAAAGACATTGAGTAACGGTTTGTATGGAATTAAGGTATGTTGTATCGCCTCCCTGAAGGCATTAGAGAAAACTCGGTGTACAGGATGTGCTCTGGTTGGCTCATGAACCTATTTCTCTTTCTCTAACTTGTTTCCTCCAAACCCAAATCCTTCTGCTAGACTCCAATAATTTTGGAACAGACTTTAACAGTTCAGTGCATTCTTGTTTTTCTCAGACAGCCCATTGAAGCAGCAGATAAAAGAAAAACTTAAAAGACTTTCATCAAAAGAATGATACACACACACCCCGATAGGCACATCGGGGGGCTGGTTGGGGCTCAGTGTCTTGCCATAGAACACTTGAGCATGTAGTCAGGGGAAGCCTGGAATTGAACTCCCACACTTCCAGTTGAAAGACAACTGCTCTTCCACCTGACCACACCCGTAACGCCCCGTAATGATGGCTAATTCAGCATCCACCTCGCATCCTCTCCGGTCTTAGCTCTCCAGACAGTAAAAGTCAGTCTGAGTCATGTCTTATCGCTTGCTCTGTCTCATCTCTTCTTCCTTTACTGTCCTCCTCTGTCCTCTTGCATTTCTTTGCTGAATTCGCCATGTTAGACGTTCAAAACAGCCAGCATGTAGGTATCCCATTGCTGGTGTGTGGCATAAAGCAAATTGGAGGTGTCACATACATCATGACTGGAACATAAAGGTGTGAAATGTTGTTTTCTCAGCTACAGGGCAATGATGGATCCAGTAATGTACATAATGAATGCTAGTGAGCATCAGCACAGCGGTTTAAGGTCTTACACTTAACTATTTAAAGATCTGTTTTACAAACAGTTGCCTCCAATGATTTTAGAAGCAGTCGTCCAAAAGAGATAAAAAGATTTTTATTAAAAGGGCAATAAAAGTTCAAACAAAATTGATCAATATCTTTCGATTGAATTTTTTGGGTTTTACGTCATTAAGACATCGCCTGAGTCCATTCACTCCACATCTCCCCTCATTGCTGCAGTTTTAAAATCAGTTCACACCTTTGTGCAAAAATGCTAATGTTAATTAGGATTCAAAGTGCTTGCTTGTGTAAACTAAAACATGAGTAACAATCTTCTTCTTCTCTACTTCCATCCAGAATGATGTTGGGGGAAAGAGGAGTCTGATCAATCGCTGGACCACCTTCCTCAAAGCCAGACTAATCTGCTCTGTCCCTGGTCCGTCTGGAGTTGACACACAGTTTGATGAGCTAGGTAACACCGAAGCCTTCCCTCCTTTTCCTTCCTATCAGGCTTACATAATTACATAATGTCTCTGTAGCCGACAGCTAACTTCATCTGTCCCTCCCTGAACAATCGAGTTCATGATTCGTGCAGTAAAACTGATGTAAAAGTGCCTCCTTTCCTTCCTAGTTTCCTCCTCCCTTTCTCATCTCATCAGTTTCCCTCCAAAGTCAATAAAACTATAGATACTCAAATTTTACATCTCGTTTAATTTGCTGTTAGCTGAAAATCAGTTTGGATGCTGAGCAAAATCCAAATCTCAGTCAACTTGTCTTGTTTGTCCAGAAAGCAGCTCTTTCCAAACCCGATGCCCCGAGTTCACCTTTATTTTGTTAAAACTCTAAACATTTTCAATATTAAAACTATTCTGACTTGTACAGTCGTATTCAGAGCACCTTTTGATAAGGATTGGCCTTCTTACATTAACCAATATTTTTTATATTATTACCATAGGTGTGTGTGGATGGATGGGTGGGTTTTTCAGAATGTGTGCATGTGTGAGTTTTTTATCTTTTATGTGTGCTGTGTTTTTTTTTTGTTTGTTTTGTTTTTTTTGGGGGTTTTTTTGGGGGGGAGGGCGGGGTGCTGTTATAAGCCTCATTAGCTTCTACCTCTTCCATGCACACATTTATTGTGTCATATGATGCAACATTTGATAAGCTTTTAATTATTTGTTTCCTTTCTTATGTGTTTGTTCTAATATTTTTTTGAGTGCTATTAAATATTGGGCATTGTTTCTTGCTTGGAGTTAAATAAAATTTTATATTTTCTAGAGGACATCTTTGTTCTCGAGACCAAGGATCCTCAAAACCCCACCATCTACGGTGTCTTCAGCACATCCAGGTAAGGAGACATCAGTTCAGAGTCAATGTTTCCTAAACTGATGCATTTGTCTCAATAAACCATCAGATAAAAAGCTTTTCTGTTATTGTGGGTGCAGAGTAAACAAGGTGAAGATGTTAGAAACTACAAGCACACCTAGTGTTGAAGAATCAAATGCAAAATATAAACCCACCCCTTCTTCTTCCGAGCCATGTTGTGGACATGCTTGCTTGTGTACCTTTTCTGTTCCTCCTGTCCTGTTGGGGACATTTTCTATGAAACCAGCATTAAACAGAAGAGTTTCATCCACCCAACACCTACAGTTCAGCCTGTACTCTGTTTCCAAGACATTTTTATGTCTGTTCACACAAAATCATGTGACTAAATCTCGTCACACGTTGTTCAGGCTGGTGGGCAACTAACTGGGAAAGTTTGTACATGATCTTAAAAATGTAGTGAGTAATAACTGAAAACTGGCTGGTGATAAAAGAAAGTCATAAAAGTGGAGCATGTTGTTGTCTCTGCTGCTCACTCCACTGTCCTCAAAATGAATCCAGACCATCATTGACCAGCATTGAAAACTGCTGCTGCAAGAGATTGTGGGGCAGAATTATCTCCTTTCTTTCATAAAGGATGCTCAGGTGTTTCCTAAAGGAGATAATAATGGACACACTGAAGCTCTTTTCCTTTGTATTTTAGGAATTCAAGCAGATCTTATCATGACTGCTGCTCTGATACGTCCGGGTCATTTCCCTCAGTGAGACAGTCCTGAGGGAAATGGATCGCTGGACCACACTTCAGTTGTGTCTAATTCAGTATTTTAGACCATTTGTCACTTTGACTCAACATACTGAAGAAATCTTCTGAAGGCTCTGGGAGGATCTCCTCTGTGATGTGCACGCTCAGCTGTACAGAGGACTAGAGGTCAGATGGGGGAGTCTGGGGTCAAAGGACAAAGAGTCCAGCTGGTTGTGTTTTTCTAATGTATAAAAGCACTCCTGTCTTTTCTTCAGTCCCTCTTACCATAGTTCTGATAGTTCCTTAATAAAACAAAGTGATTCCTGAGATTATGAAAGTTTGGTTGTAATTTTCTCCTTCTGCTTTCTCTCTCCCCTTTCTTCTACCCGTCTCCAATGCCTCTCCTTTCTACCACAGCTCTATATTCCGTGGTTCAGCGGTGTGCGTGTACTCCATGGCATCAATCCGCGCTGCTTTCAACGGAGCGTTTGCCCATAAGGAAGGTCCTGACTATCGCTGGGTCGAGTACAAAGGCCGCATCCCCTACCCGAGACCCGGAACTGTGAGTGCACACAAACACCCAGAGATAACGCTGTTGTTTTTCCAGTTTTCCCAGCAAGAGATCAGAGTGCTGCATTCCTGCAGGGTGGGGTTGTATCAAGGCACAACACAACAATATTACAAAGAAACTATCATCAGCAACAAGAATGATGCCGGGACCGTGGCTCAATAATAATTAAAGTATATCTCATCATCATCATCTCAATAAAGAGCTCTTCAGCAGATGGTCTAGATCCTAAAATGATGGAGTCCGTTTAGGAATATAGAAACAGAGATGCAGCCTAAAGCACGAGATCAGATGATGTTTGTTTGCTGTGAGGTTAACATTGAATCTGAAATCATTCCTCAGTTTGGTGGTGATTATGCAACACAGTCTAATGAGTCTGTTGATTTGTGACATCATCTTCTCTTTTGTTTGTGTGCAAGGTCAACAGGTTAAAAAAAGAAGTGCAGGAATTTGGTAACAGCCAAGCTCAGCTGAGTTCATCGACCATTTGACTCAGTAACTTCTTGGCTTTTTCCATTGGCTGAATGCCACGATGGATAAGAGTAGTTTTGTTTGTTTTGGTTTCAAGCAACAAGACAAGAAAAACTAGAAGAATTTGTAGAATGACTTATTTCCATAAAAAATATGTTAATTAAATAGATTATGTAACTTTTCTTTGAATATTTTCTGATCTGTTTCAGCAAGTCAATCGTTTGTTCCACACTGAGACTGAAAAACCACCAAACATCAGCTCAGAAAGATTAGCTGAATTTTTCTCTGTGGTTCTCTTTAGCTGCCGTGCTAAACTTCACAGCCCATCAATCTTTGCAAACTAATTGAAAACCAGATTGTATTAATGTTTGTGTGAAAAATTAAGAATTTCCTGTGAGATCAGACTCCAAACACACAGAACATCTGTAATAAAAACATGCTGATGAAGCCGTGTGGGTTCTGTTGATTCAACACCTCAGCTGCCGACTCCTCTGGGACACTTCTGACATGAAGCCATGAGTGTGAGCGAGTGTGTGCGTTGTTATTTCTGCCTGCCTGCTGAGGATCTGCGGTTGATTGCAGGAGAGGTGAGCTGTGTCTCGAGATGTTGTGGTCATCACCTCCTGATCAGTGACTCACTGTGGAGGCAATAATGGCTTCCATATTGTCCACTTTAGCTTATTTCGCCATGCTCTTTTCCTAGTGTTAGTTCATCTTCTCACCATATCTATCTCTCCCACTCTGCATTTTTCATCTCACCATCTTTCTCATGTTACCCTTTCCTCATGGAGAACATATGACTTAACCCACAAATCACAATGCTTCTGAGACAATATGAGATCCATTTTTCAAAACCCAGCTAGTCGTTCTTCCATTTACTTCCACCAACTCATCATTCTCTTCCTACAATTTTTTAGCAAATAGTAAAAAAAAAAAACTCCCTAGTTTTTAAATGTAATTTGCATAAAGAATAGTTTTAAATATTTTTACCTAATTAAAAAGCCTGTGCTGACCCTCATGATGTTGTGGGAGAAAGGACCCAAATACAGGGTAAGTGATGAGACAGGCTGACAGAGGAATTTCAGTTATTTAATTATATCAAAGATGCTGCAAAAGCAAAAGTAGACAACAATCCCAAACATCTACAGAAAAGCAGACAGTGTAACACGAGACGAAAGGGTCTGTAAAGGAACAAAGGAAACTAAGGAGTTCATAAACTGGAGGATTTTATTACTAATAAGGACCAGGCGAAAGATTCAGCAACTGGAGACAGAGACTGGTTCCAAAAAGCGGGTTAAGTTGAAACTCTGAGTATGACTCTGGATTTTCCATTCCAGAAAGGCTAAGTCTTACCTTGAGTCTGTTACCATGGTTTCTGCTCCTCAAAGTGCACCCACTTGATGGATATTTCACTGTGAGAATCTCATGCCTGCGCCGCCTGAAGCAGCTGTCAGACATGCTGCGTAATCTCCCAGTAGTGGTGATTTGGTTCCAAACTTTTTGGTGTATGAGCCGAGTTGGTATCTTGAAGGTTTTTTTCTCTGTTAGAGTTGTAAAATTTTGTAGACACAGAAAATAAAATTGGTAGCAAGATCATCGTTTACATTTTGTAGTTCATTTAAGTTCAATCTACATGCAACATTGTGTATTAAACAATGATATACCGGTAATTGTTTTTCTCATAAACAATTGATTTCTTATTGAAATAATTTATTATTGTCGTGTAAAATGTAACTGATTCCGATAAAAAAAAATTTTTTAAATCATTGATTTTGATATTTTTCATGCAAGGATTTATCTTTTTATCATTGCTGAATCAGTTTCAGCTTCATCTTCCAAAATCCTTTGATTATCTTTTTTTTTAAAAAAGCGTTGAAGCTTTATTGTTTTTGCCATAACCATGAGATTTTGTTGAAGTAAAATCCTCTGACGTGTTTTTTTGTATTTCTCTTTTAATCTCTATGTGCCGTCCTCCAGTGTCCCAGTGAGACATACGACGCTTTGCACAAGTCCACTAAGGACTTCTCAGATGATGTGGTGAGCTTCATGCGACAGCACCAGCTGATGTGGGAACCTGTCCTGCCTCTGGGCGGGAGACCTGTCCTTACCCGAGTCAACTCACCCTACACATTAAAAAAGGTTGTAGTGGACAAAGTGGACGCAGAAGACGGACCGTATGATGTCTTACACCTGGGCACAGGTGAGTTGAAAGGGGATGAAACACTATGTATGTATTGTTTTGTTTTTAATCATATTTTTCACCAGTCAGAACTCCGAAACATACCAATAATTTTAGTCATGTAGGATGAGTTTGTTGTCTGCAAACATATTTTCACTCATGTTTTGGATGTTGAAAACACAGAAATGTAACTGTGACAGAGGGAATGGATTTGTGAGGACCCTATTAAGCTTCAGTCTTCCTCCGGCAAATCTCATAAAAGTGGGTGTTTAAGAAGTGTGTGTTTCTGTGTGTGATAAACCATGGAGGTTATTTAACTGCAGGTGACAGGTTGAAGGGTCAGAGGTGCACTGACTGCTCCATAAATCTCCACTAAGTGGATGGATTTCTCATTTAGATGGTAACATAACAGCTTTTTTTAAGTTAATATTTCCCTCTAAAATGATGATAAATACATCTTTCAAAGTTACTCACTTTTTATAGAGATCCGCTAGGACAGTTTACAGAAGAACAGTTCATTAAAACAGCTTGGGAACATGCAGCATCGGTTGAACAACACAGTACCCGGACACAGGAGGATATGGTCAGTTTAATGGGGACTACTTTAGCTGTGGGTGACTGCATCACCCATGTGGATTTGCGGCTGCAGCATTGTGTGTATGCAACATGCTGCATATTTTATTTGCTGGTGATAATGAAGTATACCCAGTGCAACAGAATGGCTGTTTTCAGACCTCTAAGACTATTTTTGGTCATTTCTGGGATTTAATATTATGATGTTGATTATTGTTGGATTTAAACAGTTTTTTTTAACTCTGTAAATAATAACCGCTATTTTTTTCTTCACTTTATGAGTATGTTTCCCTTACATATTGATCTTTAAACAGCTTTAAAACAATTGTTGTTGTTTTTTTCAATAATTGATGATAAGCAAGCAAAGATGTTGGTCTTGGTATTCAGAGGACCAGATCTGTGACTGTCATGTCGTCAGGGTGCTGAACCCTGATTTCACTGAGACTAAGAAATATATCTCCACTATGTGTTTGTGTGTGGGTGTGTGTGTGTGTGTGTGTGAGACAGATCAAATTCCTGTTCCTATTTTTTGGCTAATTAGTTTGCATAGCAGGAACTGTTGCTACAATCTAATTCAAGGTAATTAATTTGATTTCCTAATGTTTAATTTGCATTATTCATAATAATATCTTCCATTTAAATTTTGGCTCAATTTTTTCCACAGTAAAATATTTTTTATTCCGATGTTAGAAATCTAAAAAAAATATTGTAATTTTTTAATGAGATTTGTACGACTGTTGAAAACATTAGAAGCTAAGGTTGGACTCATTTATAATTTCATTTTTCACCTCCAGAATGAGATGTGGTAAAGAGGACATACTAATGTTGTGTTGCACAGTTTCTGATGTCCATGGACTCCAGGAACTTACATCATCTGTGATGTGGGGTGGTCTTGTTTGTAAGACGTATTGTGTATCTGCAGATAGGTCTGTTAACACGCAGTGCACAGTACATTAGTAATCACACACAGCTGCAAACATACAAGATTTCCCTCAACGGGTTCTTTGAGGTTTAGGAGAATCGCCGGGAGCATCCTGACCTGATATATATGCATGTGTGAGTAATGTAATATCCAAATGTGTGTGTGTTTATGAAAGAATGTGTGTCTCTGTGTTCAGGAGCTAGTTTAGTTTCCATGTGGTTTTAATACAAGTAAATCTCCTTTTGTGCAGTTTGTGGTATTAGTGTGCAGTCTCTTTGAGGTTTCTTTCATTGTGTGCATTTCATGTTTGGGTTTCCTCATCCATTAAAAAAACATGGATCATTTCTAAGAGATAATACATGACATTTAAAAACCTGAACTGTATCCTGAGCATCAGTTGCATCACCAGTATGCTGACTGAGCATTTAAATCTTTCTTCTCGATAATCTACTCTTCAGGAAACTCGTATTCACTCAGCTTTGCTCACATTACTGTGTTAAAAGGATTCTCTCCTTTCCCTTTTTCATCTGCATAACAGCCATTTAGCTCCTTTTAAATGGACCGCTTCTTATTTAGATTAGATTTAATGAAAATGTTGCAGACATGTGCACAGGGAGCTTAGCAGAAATAGCTTTATTACTTCTGTCAGTACATTAGGGAAACTTTCTTGACTTGTTGTTGAGCATGTGTCTTTTCTGCATTGCATCAGGATGCTGTTTTTGGCCGTACAGAATGACATGGCCCTCTGCCTTTAACAGTATTTACTTTTGAAAACAAATAATTAGTCTCTGGTCTCCATATATTAGCTAAATAAGACAAATATCTTCTTGCTCACATGTTATTTAATCTGTAAGATGAAATCTGATATTAAATGGTTGAAGAATAAACTCAGATGGATCACTGCAGCAGATTTTTACCTGTCTGAACCAAACAGATTACAGCTGGAGGAGAGTTCTGCAGTCAGGCTTTTAATGAGGATTAGAAAACTTCACATTAGGCCGGTTTTAGCCTCCTTGCTGATGTGTCTTTGTGTTAATATTAAGATTTTATTTTAAATTTCCTTTACTGCACCTTGCTTTTCTTACATTGTATTAGTAAGATATGATGGCTATAACTGTTACACTCTACTACTGCCCCACTCCCTTCTTCTGAAAAACATTTAAACCAGTTTGTGGGTTGCATGCTCATCCAAAGCAACAATACTTTCTGACCTTAAAAGGTGCAGCATGTAAAAAAAAATCAAAGGTCAATAATAAAAATAAATCTTATATATCAAAATAGTATCATTAAAACAGTGAGTATGTCATGATTTGGACACTTGGTGTGGTGGTTTTGTTTTCATGTTCCTGTTTTGCCTTGTTTTCTGTTCATTGATTTGACCTGTGTTTCTTGATTATTTTCACCTGGGTCTTGTTTAGTTCAGTTTGTATTTTAGTCCTTGGGTTTTCACTTGTGGTTGCGGGTTCATTAGCGTTGGTTGGTGTAGTCTTTGCTTTGTTTTCTATAGTCTGTAGTCTAGTTCTGTGTTAAATACATAATTTTTATCTGCAATCCTGCACCTTCCTGTCTGCAACTGGGTCCTCACCCCACCTCCTTGCTCAATCTGTGACAGATTATGTTTGTTTATAATCACTTTACCAACATAACTGTTATGTTTTAATTCTCTTGGTGTTAACCATTTATAACCCTATAACCCTAACCCTATCATACATGAGAGCTGTCATATTTATGACACCATTTTTTAATTCTGTGTCTCTGAATGGACAAACAGCTCTGTGTGAAAATCTCTGAGCTTTAAAACGACAATTAACAAAGCGACTTTGTTTTCTAAGTGCTAGAGCACCGTTTGGTAAATGGTCTTGTACTTGTATAGCGCTTTTCTACACATCAGTGTACTCAAAGAGCTTTAACACTATTCGACACATTCACCCATACGCTCTCACAAACACTCACACATTCACACACCGGTGACGCAGCACCGGGAGCAACTGGGGGTTCAGTGTCTTGCTCAAGGACACTTCGACGTGTGGACGCCAGAGCCGGGATTTGAACCGCTAACTTGCCGGTTAGGAACTGACCCGCTCTACTACATGCGCCACAGCCGCCCAAATCAAAGGTAACATCTTAAGGACCATGGGAGAAGACAGGACACTTTCTTTTAAGCCACCAAACAGTTTTTGCCGGAGCATGAGGAGACCGTGGAGAGGAAAAGTTCCCTTTAACAGGAAGAGAAGCCTCCAGCAGAACCAGAACCAGGAAGGATGGTCATCTGCTTGGACTTTTTATGGTGGAGAATACATTAAAGATGCATCAACAAATACCATAACTCTAAGTCAGGGATCCCTGCTGATGAAGACGAAGAGAAACACAAATTCATGACAACAACCATGTCAGACATTTATAGACAGCAGAGAGGAGCCCATTGTGTCCTGCTTCATCCACCAGCAAGTCAGCCTTTGTTAAAAGCTTTATCCAAAAGAGTAATTTCAGCTTTTTGAGACCAGACTTACATCTTAAGTGGATGAAGTGTTTTCAGGCTCTGAGGATGTGGATCATTTCCACATGGAAAGCTGATCAGCTGATCTTGTTCCTGCCTTCAAACTGTTCTGTCAGAGAGTATTTCCTGATTTTATTTGACCTCTTTAACACTTTTAAATTGTATGCTCTTATTTTCTTTCATGCTGGTAGTTTCTAAGCATCATTTTAGACGATGGCAAACCTTGTTTGTGTTTGATGCGCTTTATTTCCATTTATGAGGCTTGTTTAATGCAGCTGTTTGTGACGCACCTTGTTACGGTTGTTTTAAAATAAAGAAACATTATTAGTTTATTTGGGCACGGATTGCTATTAAAGTTTCAATATAAGTGATACAAGTGCTATTTAAGCTTTTAACCTGTCAGTCATAGTCTTTGTTATATTCCAGATGATGGGAAGGTGGTGAAGGTGGTGTCAGTGATGAAAGATGACTGGGAGACCGAGGAGGTGATTCTGGAGGAGCTGTCAGTCTTCCAGGTGAGATTCAGCTGCTACTAAAAGCTTTTTAAAACGGAAAGTAGAACTAAAACCTTTCAGGGATCACATCAGCTGATTCTCTCAGCTGCATTTATCCCACAGGTCCTTTTCATCCCCTAGTTTAGAGCCAAAATCATGGAACTACTCAGGACATTTATGGTTATATTCACCCTGTTTGGTGTCTCTCGATGCCCATTTGCAAACTCTGTATGACATGATGTGCCACACGAGGCCAATATGCGCACATGTGTCTGGAAAAGCTTTGCTAACCCTAAATACAGACAGCAGGGCACATATTTCCCAAGATCCTCTGTGTAACTATTCCTGCTGGGAAACTTAGGAATGAGAAGTGAGGCATGAAGTAAGTGGAGGAATAAATTAGGAATAAACAAAACAATAAAGAGACATAAATAGAGTCAAAGATGATGATGATGATGATGATGATGATGATGATGATGAGGGAAACTTAAAGACGTGAGAGAGAAGAAAGCAGAATATGATCTGAGGACATTAAACACAAACAGTATGAAAACGGAGAACAGGTGAAGGTAAGGAAGAAAGCCAGAACAGAGCCAAATATACAGCAGATCCCCCTACCCCCACCCCCTTCACACACACACACCTACACACACACACACACTGCAGCTTCTCTGTGTTTTGTTGGCTCTGACAGGAGCAGTACAGCCAGACCAACGTCAAAATACTTTCTCTTTCCCTCCGTGGCTCCCACTCTTCCTTTGATTCGACCTCTCACCCCAGTCTGGTCAGGGGTCGATGGGTCTCTTTGTGAAATGCTGAAACGAGTCAGTGAGCCAGAAAAATGGAGCAGTGGGATCATTTTAGCCATTTGAAGAAGAAAGAAACTTATTAGATTGTAATCTTAGTAGCTGCCCTGACCTTGGTGGTGAAGTTTAAATGTTGCTCTGAGGAATTCTGTGACCTCCAGCAGCCTAAAATATAATGTCTGTTAGAGAGAATTACTGGTGTTTCTGTCAGTCACTCCTGCATTCCTGCAGATCTGTCAGTAAGGCTGGATTTTCTTCTCTTGTCTAGGATTGCATTTCTTCAAGATAGAAAATATTGCTTAAGGAAAATATGATGGAAATAACTTGATGCTGTTACTCTCCACTACTGTCCCACTTCCTTCTTCTGAAAAACATTTAAAACCGTATGTAATTTGGGTCACATGTTCATTCAAAGCAACAATACATAACTTTCTGACCTTAAAGGTACAGCATATAAAAAATTAATGACAGAAAATTTGTATATATTATTAAAACTTTGATTCTACTGGTTTATATTCACTTTACTAAAATAACTGTTATGTTTTTTTATTCTCTTAGAATGAACATTTATATCTATGTATGGTGGGGCCACATGGCTGCCATATTTATGACACCATTTCATTAACCACTCACACACACACATTCCCTCCTAAGGACAATTTTAAAGACCAATCAGCCTAACATTCATGTCTTTGGATGGTGGGAGGAAGTCGGAGTAGGCTACTTGTAGAGAACTCACGCTAACACAGGAAGAACATGGATAAAGAAAGGCTACTGTCGCTCAAACCAGCGACCTTCTTACTGTAATGTCTCGGTGCTAACCACCCCACCACTGTGCAGCCACTACTATGCTCTGATAAAAACTTGAAAATCATGTTTGTGTGTCATTACTTTGGTATAATCAGACATCTCTATTACACAGAACAGTTCTTTGTTTCAAGGTAGAAAACAGTATTTTATGGGTTGCTTCCTTCCCAATCATACAACTTCCTGTTCAGGAGCTTCTATGTAATTTACTCAGGACAATAGAAAAGCAAATGACAAAAAAAACTTGCTTTTATTAAACTTTTAAGCAAAGGTCTCTCACAACCTGCATATTTTGACACTAAACAACCAAAATGGTTTTCTGTTTCTGCTGCATCAAACTGAGACGGATCAATTTAAACACCCTTATCCTCACAGAGATAGATAGATAGATAGATAGATAGATAGATAGATAGATAGATAGATAGATAGATAGATAGATAGATAGATAG
>JBAMHV010000003.1:5805592-5817015 GCA_037177535.1 Pseudomugil gertrudae
AGCAATGAATAAAATAAAAACTGGAAATATAAAATTTAAAAGCTGTAAAATATAATCTAAATAGTCCATCTCACAGATAGATCTTATCCTGATGCAGTTTTTTCTCTGAATCCCACAGAGCGCCATCCATAGCATGGAGCTGTCCACAAAGAGAGTAAGTTTTATTTTGTTTCTGTGCGTGTCTCTGTGTGTGTGTGTGGGGGGGGGGGTGTGTGTGTGTATGTGTGTGTGTGTGTGTTGTTTGACTTGTGTTTTCCTACAACGCAGGTGTGACTGGATCTGAAAGTTTTATTTATTATTCAGTAAAACGTCTGTTTTGATGTTGCAGAGTTAAAGCAATAAAACAGTCATCACAATAAAACTTCTGAGCTTCTTTCACTGATTTGCTGTATATACATGATTATGATTTAATCATAACTGAAATGACCCAGAAGTTAAAAATGAAATATGTCGCATAATTATAACTGCAGCTAATGTTAAATAAAAACAGCAAATGGTGACATTAATGAAAAGAGCAGCATCTTCTGATGGATACTTCCAGGAGGAAAATGCATCATGTCACAAAGCTCACATCATCTCCAACTGATTTCCTGAACATGTCTGTGAGTTACTCCAGTGGCCTCCACAGTCACCTGGTCTCAGTCTAATAGAGCATCTTTGGGATGTGGCGGAAGGAGAGATTTTCATCATTATGTGCCGCCTACAAATCTGCAGCAACTGATGCCATCATGGGTCAATATGGAGCAAAATTTCTGACAAATGTTTCCGATACTGAATCTAAGACATCAGGAATTAAGGCAGTTCTGAAGGTCAAAGTGGCTCCAACATGGTATTAGCCAGGTGGACCTGATTAAGTGTTGTGGGGAAAGTGTATTAACTGATGTAATAAATAAATGTAATCAACTTTTTGTCTGTTAAAGGTTCATTCGTGGAGACTAGCTTTCCCTCTGTCTCTAAACATGCTTCTATTTTATGTCTTTTCTGCTCTTCCTCCCTGTATTGTCCTCCTCAGGAGCAGCTTTATGTGTCCAGCGAGCACGGCGTGGCCCAGCTGGAACTGCAGAGGTGCGAGTTTTACGGGGCAGATTGCGCTCAGTGCTGCTTGGCTAGAGACCCCTACTGCTCTTGGGATGGACAAACCTGCTCCAGATATTTCCCCACCAGCAAGAGGTAGAGAGGTTTAACACCTACAGTCCCTTTAATCCAGATTCTTACATTTCACAGCAAAAGGGCCTGACTTTTTTAATTAGAGATAAGTCAGTACTATAAGCAGGAAGTTATTTTAGAGGCATATCTTGAGGAGGGGAAAGGAGATGAAAAAAAAGAGAAATTAATTCATTATCCTCTGAAAAAGCAAGAGAGCAAACTATGATGAAAGGAATTATCCAGTCAGAAATACCTGCAGTTATTTTCCAGCTTTAAGGTAAGAAGCAGGGTAAAAAGTAACTCTCTTTACTGTGGCTGAAACAACACTAAGTGTTTTTATAGCCATCTCTCTGCGTTTCCTCATTCATAATAACAGCAGTTTGATGTTTTGCACAGACTGCAGCCAACAACAACAAGAAGGAAGATTTAATGCTGTTAAAACATCATCATCTGCAGAACGATGTTATCTGCTGCTGTCAGCTGGTGTTAAACTGATGAGTCTGATACTGTGCTGCATACATTTCACCCACAGACAAACTACGTTGTTACCGTGATGAGTGTGTGTTTGCACATCTGAAGAGACTAATCTCAGATATTTTATAAATCATGGAAGCAGATGAAGCTGTGAGGCTGATTTGAAGTTGCAGAATTAGTCCAAGAGGTTTAGCGACTGAAGCGAAGGAGGAACTCGGCTGTCAGTAGAAATGTAATTTCTTTATGCTGCTTTAGAACGACACTGGAAGTATCTGAAATGAGTGTATAAAATGAGTGAAATTAGCTACACAGCGAGTCTATGTAATGGTGAAAATGTCCTTTTCTCTAATTTTTGCATCCTTATCTCTTTTTTCCTCTCTCCTCCTGCATGTAAGTCAGAAATGTATAAACATAACCTCTCAGAGCATATTTTACCTTCTCAGATATTTCTGGAGGAGAGAGGTGGTTTCAAGAGGTTATTGATGATCAAATAGGGATTATTATTTACTGACATTCATTGAAAATCACGATCCTTATTTTGTTACCTAGACTTCACCTTTCCTTTCACCTCCTCTCTTTGGCTTGTAAATAATATGGACTAAGAAGTAAGGAGAGAAATGAAGCATGTTAACAGTGCGATTTAAGGGAGGGGGGGGGGGAACTTAAGTGAGGAATGATAGGAGGCCAACTCAAAGTCACACAGAGAGACACAATTACATACTTATGCAATATGGCCACAGACACATAAAGGCTATACGAGAACAACAGCAAAAGAAGCAGTTAGAGGTTCAACATGGCCCTATAAATTATTTAAAAGAGACATAAATAGAGCTCATTCAGATGTAAAACCAAGAGCAAAAAGGTTGCAAAGAGATGCAAAATCACCACGCAGGTTCAAACAGGTGCAAGCTAAACCAAAGAAAAATCAGCTGGAGACATTTACCAGGAAGAGCAGAATGAGTTATACCAGTTTAAAGAAACTAAACCAGCATCTAAAATCCAGCAAGTTTTTAAATTTCTATCGTTTATTCTGCCTTCCTGTCCTCGTCGTTTTTGTACCATTCGTTCTGTGTAGGCGGACAAGGGGCCTCTACATGTATTCAGGGGCCCGTTGCCTCATAATCCGGCCGTAGCTGGTGCTGAGGGAATAAAAACAAGTGTCTGCATCTCAAAAGAAATTAGCATGAAGCTGAGTCTTCCTCAGTTTCTATACATGGAGCAGAATTTTGAAAAAGGAGGTTTGGTTCATTCCTTTAGTGCTTTTTGAGCCTGAATGTGAGAACGAGGGACCGAGCCCCGAAAACCCCTAAATCCTTCACTTCAATTAAAGCAGCTTAATGCCATCCTTACAGGGCTCTTGGTGGTTTTGCTTTTTGTGTTCCAGGATTCTGTTGCATGTTTTCAGACTCTGGTCTGAGCCTCCACAGCAGCAGAGAAGCAAACGTGCTGCAAATACAAAGCTTCTGCTCAGATCCAGCTCACTTCTAACAATCTTTTACCACTTTCTGCAAATCATGTCAGTATCTGGTTCTCATTCATCCTCTTACACACTCACACACACACACAAACACTGGTGATCACACTTTTCTCCTGATTTTGGAATCCAATCCAATCTTTGGAATAGGACCAAACACCAGATCATAATAAATCGGACTAAAATGTTTTTACTGGTGGAGATCAGTGGTGTGGTGTTTAAAATAAGGCCTGAGGAAACACCACAGTGATTAATAAAATATGTGTGTGTGTTTTCTTTGTTTGTCAGACGGGCACGCAGACAGGATGTGAAGTATGGGGATCCCTCGAGTCAGTGTCCAGGCACAGGAGATGGTAAGGACTTAACTGATACTGTATGAAGAAACAAATGAAAGTGTGAAAGGATCTCCACCCTGGAACATTTAAAACACCACGAGATCAGCAGGGTTGGTCTTTGGATCTGCTGCTGGTTACAGCAACATGGTCCAATATATAAATACATTTTTAGACCAAGTGGTTCACAAATTCTGATTTGTTACAGTCTAATCTGCTTTATTTTTAATGTTTAGTGTTGCATGTGTGTTAAACAAATCTTTTAACAGTCTGTTAGCACTTTAATCAGGGTATGAACATGATTACTGAAACATATTGAACTGTATAGCGACTGTCGTGCACTTTAAAGGTTTTTAACACAAGCATTAATTATACAAAAAGTGAAAACATTGAAATGTAAACCACTTCCATTTATTCGACAGATGTATGATGGCTTCTAGTGGATCATCTATGTAACTGCAACTCATATAATGAACTGAGAGAGGTTCCTGTTGGGTACAGAACAGGTCAAATGTTGCGTTACTTTTAGTTTCCGGCGATAATAATATATGTGCTAATTATTAATGTGAAAATGTACAGCCCAGTAAAAGATCACATCATCTGGAAACATCTCAGATCCTGCACCCTGATCTGTTTCTCCTGCAGACTCTGAGTCGGTGGCGGAAAAGGTGGTGTATGGAGTCGAAGGAAACTCCACCTTCATGGAGTGCATTCCCCGGTCGCTGCAGGCTGAGCTCAGATGGACGGTGCGGTCGGACAGCCAGCAGAGAATGAAGGAAAGCGGACAAGTGGGTTTCTCCTCACCTGTTCTGCCATGGAGTCACAGAAAGTTTTCCTGATGCTGAGGGACCACTATCCTCATTCCAATCTTGTGATCATGACTTTCTCTGTCTCCTCCAGGATGATGATGACCGCTCTCTGCACATGAAGCGGGGGTTGCTGGTTCAACGTCTGGGTCTGAATGATGCCGGCCTCTATACCTGCACCAGCCATGAACACTCCTACAGTCAAGTCCTGGCTCAGTACCGCCTTCACATAATCCCCAACCAAAATCTTCATCTGTCCCGCCACCCACAGAACCACCCGGGCCCCCTGATACCGGGGAGGTTGGGACCAGCTGGAGTTGGTGTTTCTGGGTTTCTGGGCCAGGTGGGGGGTCCTCACCCGGTGGCCCCTCAGCCAGGACACAGGAACGCGTGGCTGCCGCAGCATCCTCAGCAGCTTCCTGTGAGGAGCTACAAAGATCTACAGATGGTGGGGGGAAACAGCCTGAGCGTGGACGAGTACTGCGAGCAGCTGTGGTACCGAGAGAAGCGCCGGCAGCAGAAACTTCGCACCCTGAAGCTGAAACAGGAGAGCAGAAAGGCCCGGGTGAGGAGGAATAACCCCCCTGAGAGCCCTCTGTAGTCTCCTGGGGGACACAGAAACTCTTTCAACAGATCCTTTACATGCAGACATGATGAGGACAGGTGACATCAAGACAGTTTGCTCTTACAGCAAATACAGAAAAATGCAGCTAATTATATACTTTAAAAGCACTAACACTCATGAAACAGTTTTTTTATCCTGATATATTTTCATATGTAGTTTTATTTCATGTTTCAGCAAATCTAACCGAATGTGTTTAGGATAAAGAGTGCCATGTATTAATTCAGAAATAAGCAGAATAGTGGAAAAGGGAAGTGGTTGCACTTTGTTTTCAAGTCTTCCTGCAGAATTTGATCATATACTCTAAAAAACTCGATTACTAGCATGACATATTCAGGTGTTTTGAACCTTTATGAGTCAGGTTGATGACACTGAGCTTCTCTTTGCTGATGATTCTGATGTTTGTTCAAGTCTCAACCAGAATATCTCAAATATCAAAAAGTAAACAGTATATGGTTAAATAAAGCACTCGTGTCATTATACAAGCAAGCATGTACATAAAAGGCGCTATATAAATAAACTTGCCTTGCCTTGCCTAAAAGCATGTTTAAACATTTATTAACAATTGGCTGGCTAGCAAAACCAAAAAAAAGATTATGTAGGTTTAAAGGCTCTAAAAAGTAATTTACTTGTTCTGAGTCTTTAAAAATATGTTTTTATTTGTCTTTAGAAATAACCACATGTGTGAGGCAGAAAACATTTAGCAGTGTATTTTAAAATGTCCCTAATGTCCCTAATACTATGGGTAAATTGTAAACTATCAATCTGTGTAATCTGTTTAAATTTAAGGTGGAGTGTGAAATGGAAGAGAATTCATAAATGTCACAGTGTTTATATTATTATTAACACCTAATTCTGTTGGAAAGTGTAGATTTTTAATTTTATTATCGGCTACCTTTATATTTCAGTTTCCAGGAAAGTTTGAAACAAACTGAATTAATAGCAGACTTTAAATCAGGTTTTAGCGTTAGTAATACTAAAGTAGTAATCAGATTTAATGATTTACTTTGTTTCTTCTTTTGATGTACTAACTTTCTCAACACTGCAGCTATTTTGTGTACTAATCCCAGTACCGCACCAAGGTTATGATCCACTCCTTATATTTTATGAGCATCTCCAGTAAAACAAGCTCACCAGCCATAGCCTGCAAAGCAAACCTAAGCATCACTGTTTAGGTCATATTTGAATGTTTTTGGAAAAAGTGATTCACAGTGAATCAGGGATGTTAGAAGAGAAGTAGGCAGATGTCACATTTTGGCCAAACATTGACTCAGGTAGTTCTGCTATGAAGCCAACAAAATGTCAATTAGAGACACGATGATTTGATCAGCTGCATTTGTCAGCACAGCCCGTCAGAGAAAAGCTTCCTGTTTTTCTTGTGGAAAGTTCTCCATACTTCTTAAAAGCTTTTCCCAAAGCTTTACTTTAGATGTTGCTCTTGCAGGTCCCTCCATCAGACCATGCAGTTTTTGTCCTGTAGCATATCTCATTATTCCCTCCATGTTTCCTTACTTTATGAATGACTTCTTGACAGCCATCCTTATGAAAGACATTTCTGATGAGGCCTTAGACAGCAGTGCGTGGATCAGCTGAAGGCCCAGATGCGTGTCTCGGGTCCAATGTCCGGTCTTATGCTGGATTTGTTCCTATATTTGGAACACCACTGTTGGATCCCTTCAGCTGCGGTTCTTTAGTGCTGACACATCTTCTTTTATCCTTCACTTGTCCAGTTTTCATCAATCTTTACAGGACACACTGAAATCCAACTGGTTCTTTGCCACCTGTCATCCCACCACATAGGAGCTTTTTCTCCCTCTTTTTTCACGAACCGTTTTTCTGTTTGGAAGATTCATAGGCTAGAGTTAAAGGACCTAACAAATAATTTGTCCAAAAATGGCAAATGACTGGGCTAAAGGGGAGACTGGGGGATAAAGCTCAGGATGCCATGATCCTGGGAGGAGAAATCTAAATGAATGAGGAGTGGATCATAACTTCTGCTCAGTGCATGTTGAAGTCAAACTTTTGGTTTGTAGGGACTTACTGGGACTGAAAAGACATTATCTGTAAATTGTTTAATTAACATGCAGGTGGAAATGTTTGAGAGAAAAACACACAAACACATATTTATACTGTAAGTTACTTACAAAAGATTAAACAAGATGAATGTTTCACATTTAATTGTGTTTAAAACCTTTTTTCTTACATGTATTTATGTTTGTTTGGGCATCATGACGGGATGCAGGCCTCAGTGGAGATGCACACATGACATGGACCTTGCTTGAAATATTATGTAAAGCTTTTTCCTATACATGTATATTGAAGAACTCTATTTTTGATAGACTTTTTTTTCCAGTTTTTATTGCTCAACTATAATCTGTTTTTTTTTTACTTCACAGCTCTAATAGGCTTTGATAATGTCTTTACTTTATGTAATTAAATCATGAATGATCATTTTAATTTACAATAAAAAGAAAAAACAAACATGAGTTTTATTGTTTGGTTTTTTTTGCAAAGTGGACTTTTACATTTGAATTCAAAGCAGATTTATGTGAATGATTATGTCATATCAGAGTATCCCTCTGTTGGTATTCCTGTATATGTTAAATGTATGTTTGTTGTATTAAAAATAGAACACTGAGTTTCAGTCAGGTTTTAGATTTAATATTAGCAGTGGAACAGCATTTTAAGAGTTTTTCATTTTTCTTTATTTAACCATTGATTCTAAAAACAGTAAAATGGTCAACAGAAAATGGCATAATCATATTTACCTAATACTCTTATCATTAGTATAATCTTGCATAAACTGCTTGAAACAGTTATTCACAACATAGAGAACAAACAATAGTTTGTGCAATTTCTCTGTGAGACAGAAAGGCAGGACATCATTCCTTCTTTCAGATATCACTCTTCAACTTCTGTCTTACACCGAAGGTGGCAGTAATGAGCAGTTACGCAAAACAACCCTCTCTTCGAAAATACCAAAGAAGAAGAACCGCCTCCGTCCGTCCGCCGAGTGCTTTGAAATGCGCCGATGGGAAATCAGTTGTTGGAAAAGCGGCTTGAATTTTTAACTTATGCGAGGGGTGGAGGTGAACATGTGTACCATTAAAAGTTGAATATACTCAGATTTTTTTGGACGGGTTGTCAAAGAATCTTTGTGGAGTTTGCGGCTGCTGCTGACAGTTTCAGCAAGTTTCGTTTTTACCAGCTAAGTAAGTTAGCATTGCTAGCTAACAGGCTAATTTTAACAGTTCATTGACTGACTTACTAAATTACTTATAATAGACAAAAATAGTGCGTACAGTTACGATTCTTTCTCCAAAACCTCGGTTTGTCCTAGTTAAAGAATTGTATCGTATTACGCTGATCGAGAACTCTTTATGCTTCGCAACCACATGTTACTAGATAACTAAGTCAAAGAATAAATATAAGTCTGTGTTTATGGTCCAGTTCCAGGTGGACTGCACAGAGAAACATGTACGGATCCTCCATGGCTGCTCCGACGTTACAACAGCCTAGTTTTCTACTGGTAAGGAGGATTGAACAGTCGAACCAGTCCGGTTCTCTGACCCATCTGCCTCATTTAACCATTTATCTGATTGCAGGCAAACCTTAAAGCAGATGTCACCACTAAACCTCTCATCCAGCGATGCCAGGATCTGGTCAAGATCATAGATGAGTATCCTGCAAAGGTACCATAATTTCACTCCACACACTACTTTTACATCTCAAACTCAAAATGTGCATTCGTATTATTCACCGTAAACTAATAAAAAACTGTACAGTTTATTCTTTGTTTTTTATTTTTGCGTGACTTCATCTATCAGGACATGTTGTATTCCTGAATTTCATCATTTAAACATGTACCTCTTTAGTTTCTAAAGCTTTCAATTTAACCATTTATTGTCCCCAAAGGGAAAGTAGATTTACAGATAGGTCCTTCTGAACATCAGACAATAAATTTCCAGTCAATCAAATCAACCATGATTGTCCAAAGAAAATATCCACCAAAAAACACTGAGTCTAAAAACAAATCAAGATATTTATACTTTTCCACCTGTTCAATAACTTTATTTATCATATTATGCTGACACTACAGCCCTTCCTGTTATGGCATGTTGTAAGGGGTCATTGTTTCCTTTGGAATGAAGAGGTTGGGTTGGCAAGCAGCTGTTCTGTTGGTGCTTCTCTGAGGGACACAAAGGGTGATTGTGATGCAGGCAGAGGATTTTCCTGTGTATGGGTTTATAGTTGTCTGTAGCAACACTGACCCTAGTTGCAGTTTGTATCATTCCATGGTAATTATGTATGTACAAGTTGCTCCTGTCATTTAGTAATGTATCAAAAACAAAGCGAATGGAGCCCTCTCCCCTGACCCCATCTGTATGATGAATGATATTTGCATATCTTTCCAGCATTTACAGTTACAGTTTGAGATTTCTGCGTGTGTATAATTTCCTTTCCTTTCTCTGAAGGAGCTGAACCTGATCTTTCCTTGGTTGGTGGAGAGTGTGTTTGGCAGTCTGGACGGCATCATCGCCGGCTGGAACCTGCGTCTTCTTCATTCACGGAGCAATGAGTACAATGTTGTGTTGGAATTTCTCCATCCCAGGTAGCTGCTGGTTTTTGTTATTGTTTTTTTCTGTAATTAATGTAAAACAATCACATTTTTATTAAAATAAAAAAATTTCCTTTTAAGTGGTCCAATGATGAAGCTGGTGTACAAACTTCAAGCTGAAGAGTACAAATATGAAATCCCAGTCAACTATCTCCCGGTAGGAACCTATTTCTGCTTTGTGCTTTTATGTGGGTTTCATGAAACTGTCCTGGTTTATTCCTCACATTACGTCAGTCGTTCTTGTATTGCAAGTTTTCTGAAATTTTATGCTTAAGGGTGAAAATGTTGTGATTTTTTTTTTTTATTGACAACATTTCCATTTAATAGAGACAAAGAATCAGAGCATATCTAACACAGCAGAGCTGACAAAGTGTAGAAATGTCTTACTGTGTTACTGGTAGGTTTTAGGTCATACCCAAATCCCAAGAACTGATCTCAGTGTCTTTTCTGAGAACATCTTTCACAAAGTCTTTCACAAACAGCATGTCACATGACCAGTTTCAACAAATTATCCAAAGTTTTTATCAGCCAGTCAGAGTTTAAGCTTGGCATAGAACCCTGCCCCTTCACACTGCGATAACACAGAGGGAATTATAATGTTCGGATAACATCAGGAGAGACAGAGCTTCCAGAAGATGCCATCCATGAGTGCTGCATTGTGGGTGAAGAGATTAACTTTGGGAATGAATTGCCTAACTTGGTATCGTGGGCATATTTTTTCCATTAGTCCACCAGGAAACACCAAACAACGTAAATTAAATGTTTTTCCTGCTGTAGTCTGGTTTTTCTTTATTGTAATTATGGATAGAAGCTGTAAAATCATGTTTCTGTTACATTTTATGGGCAGTGATACACTATGACAGTAAAAGTTGTGGGTTTACTTCCTCTCATGACCCATCTCCATCATCATGGCTGTTTGTGGCAGCTTTTAATGCTGTTCTATTCATTCACAGTGTCAAACCAAATCTGAAAAAAAATCAGCAAAAATGAAAAGGTTGATGTCCTCCTGGCTTGTCATTCTAGGGTCCTGTGAAGGCCTGCATCCAGGAGGGAGTCCTCCCTGACTGTCCACTGTTCCACAACAAGCTGCAGTTCCCCCTGTCAGGTGTCCTGACCCTGAACCTTGCTCTCAGTATCCTCATATGTGTGAAGCCATGAAGTCACCATGAGTCATTTACAGTGTTACTGAAGATCTTTATTCATCACCCATGTGATGGAATTGCTGTTTGACTCTGCTTAATTTTATCTCCTAAACCAAAAGTGTTCTTCATTTTTTCCATTTTAAAAGTTTAAAATGTAAAAATGTGAGAATATGTGCAAGAATTTTACCACCAGTCATTTGCATTTTCAGCTGCATGTGCAACTGATGTGACTACTCTGAAACATCAAAAATGTACTCTTTGGCATTAATTATTCCTGAACGTTCTGCAGATCCCTTTGAATTTTTCATGTTTAATTTTGCGTACTGCCTCGTCACCCCAAAGGTGAGTAAATCAGATTAAGTTCTGCCTCTTTCATTCAGATTGAATTGTTCCAGATGTTCTATCTAAACATTATATGGTGGCAAGCTATATATTTATCAGCACATGCACAGTGAATCTGTACTTTGTGATATCAGAACTCTCCTCAGGGTCTACACGGCAGCTCTACAGACACTGCTTACTTTGTGCTGGTGGACATGTACCTGAAGTACTTCCTCCCCAGTGAAGGAAGCGTGCCTCCGTCTCCTTTCTCCGACTCCAGAGGCTCCGTCACAGCTCCGTCACCGAGGTACTCAACTTTCATGTTTACGTCATACATGTACAAAATGTATCAAACCTAAATATTTCATGAGGATTTTTAACTGATTCATAAACATAGAGAATCAAGTTTTCAGTGTGGTGTGGCTTGTATGGATGATTGGAGAGGTCTGGGTTTTGAGGTAGGGGGAGAAGGGTGGTGGGGTGCGTGT
>JBAMHV010000003.1:5827344-5838984 GCA_037177535.1 Pseudomugil gertrudae
AAAGCGCTCACAGGCGACAGTCTGACAGGAGGCTCCGCGCAGCCGCAGTCAGGAGAAGAGAGGACATGCTCACAGGCCATGGTCTTTTTATTTTCGGTTTTCGGTTTCGGCCAAGAATTTTCATTTCGGTGCATCCCTACAATTTAAAATAACATTTTGTTTGTGTTACATTAAGCACTGTTCTTTTGCACATACATAAAGCTGCTGGTAGAGAAACATATTTAACATTTCCTACAACAACAACACCTAGATTATTTTTTTTATAAATCCAATGAGGCAGATTAAATCTATTAGTTTGGGAGGGAAAAACTCATACTTTCCCACTCCAGCATGCCTCTTCTTGAGAGATCAAAACAGCCAACACAAGCTGAAACACGTGGATGACGTGCAGCTTAGCTTTTATCAATCTGCTGTTATGGGTCAGATAAATCCTCTGGATACCAAGAAATCTTTACAGTAAATAAAATGATAGGGTATAATACTATGACTAATTGTGGAATAAAGTATTCGTGACTTCCCTTACAAAGATCTAGTATCTCCACTGCAGAGGAAACGGTCCAATCGTATCATAGAATCCAGTTATTTTCCAGGTGGACCTAACGGGGACATCACAGAGCATCACTAAGTCTACATTTTCAGCAACGGAAAATTTCTTATTGCAAACTCTGGTACTGCTATTTAAATGCACGGTGGGAAATGTAGGATGGACTTTGTTCACCTTCAGACTGATTTCGGGTCATTCATTGGCTAGGCGATTGTTGCATCAGTTGTAGATTTTAGTCTGAAATAATGATGAAAACCGGGTGTGTTGATGTGTTTGTGTTTCCGCTGTTCCAGCTGAACCAGGGTCAGCTGACTCAGCTCATTTCCAACCTGAGCCCCTCTCAAGACGACGTGCACAGCAAGCAGCTTCCAGACTGCATCCAGGGTGAAACGGGGCTGATCCTGACCGAGCTGGGCCGGAGGCAGGTTAGTGTTTAACTCTATGCCTTGATGAGGCCCAGCAGCTCCTTCCTCACGCTGTTTGTGTTCCTGTGTAGATCATAAACGGGCTCCGCAGGTTTGACATCCAGTACCAGGGTGACCCGGAGCTGCAGCCAATCAGGAGCTATGAGAGCGCTCTGCTGGTCAGGCTTCTGTACCAAGTGTCGTCTCTAGTCAACGGCAGGGTGAGTGGCGCCACTTCACTTTTCACAAAGCTGAACACACTGTGTTCTAACTCTGCTGTCATCTATCAGCTCGGGGGTCACATGAATGCGCTGTGTTCCCGTCCGGACTTCCTGGGCCGCCTCAGCCGTCACTACTTCACAAACCCCGAGTCCGTCTGCAGACTGAGGCAGAGCCCGATGTCCCGGCAGGTTCTGGAGCGAAGCCGGCAGCCGAGGCTGAGCCTGCGTCCACTCGCCAGCTATAGGACGTTGCTCCTGTTGCTCGGTTTCTACATGATGGGGGCGCTGCTCTCCTTCGGCCCGCTCTCTAGCACCGCGCTTCTTCTCGTGGGGGGATTCCTGTACGGCATCCTCGTGACACTTTTTGGAGACAAACTGAAGACGCACTGAGAACTGCTCCACTTCTAAAGCTGGTGAAGTATAAGAAGCCCCAGCAGGAATAACCCATTCATCCTCAATTTACATCATCAATGTAACCAGTTTGACCATTTTAACACCAGTTAACATGTGGTCCCCTCTTTGTCCTGCTTTTGGAACTTTTATTTATGAAATAAAACATTTTCAGTCAAATATCAAAATGCAGATCAAACAAAAGTTCAGTTGGTTTCTCCAGACCGGTGTGTGTGTGTGTGTGTGTGTTAGCAGCGAAGACAAACTGGCAGCTCTTTTTGTTGCTTTTAAAATGATTGACTGATGTAAATGTGGTTGA
Organism: Pseudomugil gertrudae; assembly: GCA_037177535.1. NCBI lineage: Eukaryota > Metazoa > Chordata > Actinopteri > Atheriniformes > Pseudomugilidae > Pseudomugil > Pseudomugil gertrudae. The sequence continues at coordinate 5,829,223 of JBAMHV010000003.1, forward strand.
TTTAGTCCTGTAAATATTTTTTTAAAGCATCCAGAGACGCTGGAGGCCACAACTGTCAAAGTGCACTGATAGAATAAAGTATTTTTTTCAGTGAAAACACACATTTGTGATGGATTCTTCATATTTGAGGGGTTGTAAGATAAATTTGTACATTAGACTGCTTCAAAATAAGGTCACTGGGTCTGCAACGTTGACTAATAAAAACCATTTTTACCACTCGTATCCAAAATGTTTTCAGCCAAAATCTGACTCAAAATCTATATTACAACTTTTGTTATGAGTAAAGAAAATGTCAGTTTTTTGCACCATCACAGTTGACATGTCTACAGAACACCATTTCCTTAATGTAAACATCCCCTGACTCATCACAAATAAGTCTGCTGGAGCACTCTAATCTTCCTGGCCTGTTTTTGGAGACGTGTTTCAGTGAATGAGTTGGTAGAAGCTCTTAAGTTGCAACAAAACAAGCAGCAGTAGTTGAGTTTGAGATCTTGATCATCGTCTTTGCATTGTTCAGATTTCCACAGAAGTACTGAAACACTCGTTTATGATCCTCTACAGTTTGATGCTTTAATATGTTTTTTCTGGAACAGCCAGAGGGTATTTCATGTTGCTTATTTCTTTTGTCCACAAAGTGGCAGTGGTGCACTGAGGCTCAGTCCTGATGGAACTTTAAAGCTAAATAATAAACTCAACATCAGGCTTGTTGCATTTTTGTTACATCAATGTAAATGTCTGCAAAACAATTTTCATTCAAATTCAGTTTGTTTACAACCTGCATAATCTACAAGCTCATCTATATCCATTCTTTATATCATAGGTATATATATATATATATATATAAAAATAAAAGATTCAATGAAATAAAATATTAGATAAGGAGCAGTGAAGGCTGGTGCTAAGAAAAAAGTTTCGTATGTATAAAATTTAATTGTAAAGCACTACCGTTTTGCTCTCTGGCGCCCCCTAAAGAGAGCCAAATCAGCCTTAGTCTTGCATCCTGCCTCTTCTCTGCGCTCACTCCAGTCAGTAAAGGTCAGTCTAAAGATGGATTCTGTTATATCTTTTGTTCTCTTTATTGTCCGCTCTTCCTCTGATGGTATATTCTTGGGTTTCACTGCTAATATGCTGATGTGGATTTTTAGATGAGAACAGTCAGATGTGGACATTCCTGGTCCAGAAAGTAGAAATCCTGTCCAGCAGCTGTTTGAACAGTCACCAAACCAGCTAAATTTAATGAGCAGAGTTTCTCTCCCAGGTAAACGAGCCAGTTCGTGAAAACACCTGTTCTAAATGTACAGGTAGATCCAAAACATAGCAGGACTCCTAATTTATGCCACCTGGATTAAACACCTCTGGAGACAGATGTGCATTGCAAGCTCCAGAAATGTCACTGTGTCATCATGCAGTGTCTGGATCATTTCTAAGTATCAAACGATATAAAACGTGATTAAAGTAGATTTTCATGAAATCTTGAAGATGGGAAAAAAAAAGCTAAAGTTTTGGCTTTAAGTTATCAGGAAAAAACAAAGATGATTTTGTTCTAAACTAGGAACGTGGCTGTTTTGCATAGATGCTTAATAAGATTTCCATTTAGCTTTGGTTATTCTTTTATATCATATAGAATATAATATTCTTTTTATCGTTCAGCCAAAGTTAATCTGTTAAACCAGGTTGATATGTTTCCAGCAGTATTTCAATGATGTGTAGAGAAATGCTGAAACTGGTTTCTACTGCTTAAACTTTAAATATATTCTGGATCTGCAGGTTTTTATGAAACAGCCAAACTTTTCTCCATGGGAACAGTGTTATCTACATTATTAAACATATTGTTGAAATGATGTTCCTTTAACTCCAAAGGTAAAAAGCTTTGTAACACCGGCACATTGTTCACAAACAAACAGCTCTAAATGCAGATAGTTGTTGTCTGCTAGATGAGCCAAAGAGTGATTAGTGAAGCATGCAGTATTGTGAGGGAAAACCAGGATGCAGGTAGCGGTAAAGGCCAGCCGCATGTATTTAAATACAGGTGTTTTAGGGAAAGGTGGAGAACAGGTAAATTCTGTGTCATTATGCTCAGACTTCATTTAGATTCTTGTGCTTCTGCAATTAGTTCATTTAGAAATTTGATGAAAATAAAAAGTAACTTTACAAAGTATAAAAACCTACAGACAGCTATTCATAACTATTAAATTATACTAAACAAAGTGGGCTAGTGAGCCATATGTGGGCTGAAAGAGTCAAACCTGTGAAAAGAGCCTGCTTCCCATCTGTGGATCCGTTTATACAAGTTATTCTCATTTGTTATGAACATTTATAAAAACCAAACATTAAGCAGTTCTTTCCTCTTAACACTGAAGAATTATATTAAAAATAAAAATGATCACAAGTTGACACAAATCTAATTAAAATTCCAATGGCTTTATTTTCTGTATATAGATTTATATAGATTTATATATATTATATATATTTATGTAACAACTTGAACTCAGTTGCTTGATTATCATCTTTTGTTCAGCTTAAGTTCAAACGACATGACACTAAGACCAGGGCATTCCACATGATCATATCTTACAAAAGAGTAAAGAAATGAGGTGTGTGTGCAGCTGCCATTCAAACACACACACGCACACACACACCAGTGTACAGGTGTCGTGGTTCTGTCTGTACAAAGAACTGAAACCCACAAAGAACGAGGACAGAGACGAGCAGACAGTGAGGAAGAGGAGGTGAACTAGAGGGTTTTGCTGGAGCCGAACAGGAGGATTCTGTTGCATAGATTGAAGCAAACAGGAGGACGTCTGACTGAGACAGATGGGATGAGAGGGGCGGAGGGAGAAGGTGGCGCACACACTGAGGAAATACACCGCCGTTAGCTTAACACACACAAACACACATTCAGGGAAGCACAGGAAGTTCTGTTGTGGCTCCAACAGAAATCCGCCGCAGCTCTGGGTCTGACAGACGGGATGGAGACCTGACGGACACTGAGGTCACGACCTCTGGATGCAGAAGATGAGGCACATCATCAGGTTTAGCCTGATGGTGGCACAACAAGTAAAGTTGAGCCTTGAAATTCAGAAAAATCAACTAAAAACAGCTTTCATGTTACAGCTGACAAATTAAGTTTGATCTTTTAAAAAAGTTTGCAAAACAAAAAATCTTATTTATACTTTGTAATAAACTCTTCACGTTTTCCATTTCTACTTTAGATGAACAGGTATTCCTTAGCTATTCCAAACAGGCTGCTTCATGTCAGATAGGATGATTCAGAGGAGCAAACGATCTGATTAACAGGAAGCCTCCTCAGTGCTTTCAGAGATCATGTTCCTGCCAGCAGCTCCAACACTTTCTGCATTTTCATGGTATTCGTGTTTACGATGAGTTCAACCGAGCTGCACAGATGAGATGAACACTGGTTGGTATTTAGATGTTCTGTTCTAATGGGGTCAGGTGATTTTTTTCCCAGAGGAAAATTGGCATCTAGATCTGACAGGCAGAACATATTTTCCAACCAGCATGTAGCCGACGTAGAGATCCGTTCAGGTAGAAGCTTCACGCTTCCTTCTGCTGTATATTCAGCTTCATGGTAACTAAGGACAACACAGACACTGGAAGCAGGTTGAAACTGTCACCCTCGCTCAGTCAGTCAGGAAAAAACAAGTTTGGTGTTTTTACCTCCATCCTGGCAGGAGAAACTTCAGATGCGTTAGCTTCAGTATCAGAAGCACTTTCTTTGATTCTAGATTTATTTTAAGATGTGTAATGTGTGCACTGATTTGATCAGGCCTTTTGAGTCTATGGAGGAATAAAAAAGCTGAAAGCAGATTATTGGAAAGCTCAGATGGACAAAGTGAATCCTTAAATCATGATTGGACCACTCCCGGCTGACAGATCAGTGGGTGTGAAGGTGAATGGAAGCCCACCTGAAGCAGAGGATGATGAGTTCAGGAGGAGCAGTATGACAGGAAGAGGAAGATGAGTGGGATGATGAGGATGATAAAAATAAAAACAGGAATCCATCTTTCATTAATCCATCCATCCCAAGTCACACAGGCGTTTCCTCAGTGTTTCACCTCACAGTGCAAATCAAAGTGTGAAATGAAGCATGAGACCGGGACAAGTCTGGAATTCATTTGGAAACAAGTCAACATTTGGGATGTTTCATTCCATACTAAAACATGCAGAACACAGAACATTGAACACAGATACTGAACAGTTACTTTTCTCCAAATGCAGTTTCTCTTTTTGTAGCTTTTTTTTCTTTTTTGTACAGAGTGTCTTTAGGCTACACAGAACACGACGAAACCAATCGCACCAGGTTGGACATATTGCTTTAAACCACCAATTTCTGTATATATGTCATGCATGCCACATAGATGATATCATGTTTATACAAAAATAACACCAACGCCTAGTACCGGTATCATAGTTACAGAAACAAAAAGTTTTCAGTCTTTTTTGCAATGAAGTTCAACTGAGAACCAAATATATCTGTGAATTTATATCTAACACATGTCAGACATAAATATACAGACAGAATATATAAATATATAGATATATAAGTGCTTATGACTTCCAACTGTGAAATTCCAGTTTGTCTGAACCTGTTGTGAATTTTGAAGGTTCTCCGGAGGATTCCTTAACAAACGCCAACAGGAAGCTGTTCTGAGAAAGGCAGTGCTCTGAAGAAGAAGCAACACAGAGGCTGAATAAGAAGCAAACTCCTTCCACACAGAAGTCCTGATGGAAAACTGACATGTTCCAGTTCAAAAACATCTCTCAGGAGACTAAAATCCAGGTGAAAATTTTCAGTCTGCTGCGGAGTCTCGTCCGGACTGTTAGATCTGTGATGTGGCTGAAACCAGAAACACAAATGGGTCAAAGCTGGCCATGAGGGCAACCAGTCCAATCGACCCAAAAGAACACCTGAGCATGGCTGGAGGGCGGGGTAGTGGTGGGAGGGGCCATTTGATCTGAACAAGACAACACTGTGAAAGCATTCTCAAAGCTACGCTGGGCGATGATTGGCTGATTGCCCCCTGTCCCAGCATTCACCCCGTATGACTACAGATGGAGTGCAGATGTTCAGCAGGTCGTCAAAACCCACGTGTCCCATTTGGAGCCAAGGGACACGTGGCAGGAAGAGCAAGTGATGTCACCAGTGCTTTCACAGATTCTGAAGCTCATTGGGAAGACCTCTACAGGTGGAGATGTGTCCTGTCACAGACTCCGCCTCCATCAGGTCTGAATCTGACAACAGAGGATAGAAACCAAAGAATGGGATCTTTTTACTTAGCATGTCCAGATAAAAGGACAAACCCGAGGTACAGAACTGTGGCTGACTCTCCACATTCCATCATATGTAAACATGCACTGATTAATAACTAAATTTACGAGCGTTTGTTCAAAATTATGTAAAAAGAAGCTCTTTTTGGAGTTAGAGTTGACCTGGGCTCAAAGTCGGAGCGGGTTCCAATGACAGTCTAACCGGGCTGGAAATGGATACCTTGTAAACCAAACAGACGTCAAAGAACAGTGGTAAGAAAGCCAACACCAACCCAACTAAACAAATCAGCTGAGAAAGGTTCAAACAGAAGCAACAAGAGCCAAATGCTTCTCTATGCTTCAGACGTCAAGTAGGTGTACAAGAGCCCAGACGAGATCCAACTGTCCTCATGTTTCTTTTGAATTAATGGTTAAATGTATAAAACAGCACTAACATTAGCAAAGTCTAAATGTAGGTTGGGTCCAGTTTGGTTTGCTGCTGTGGTTCTGTAACCCACAGCAGACTGTAAACAGATCACTTGCTCAGTTTGACTCGCAGGAAACGGGAGGGGGTCGTTTTGGATGAGGCGAGGCCTGAGTCAGGACACGGCTCCAGTCCGCCTTGAAGTCATCGGCTCCGACACCTGCCTGCTGGAAAACGCCATTAATCCACTCATTCAATGAACATTGAAGCTTCAATGTAGAGAAACAAGCAAACTCAGATGTTGGATAAATAATTATACACTTCCATTTAATGTTTGACACAGTTAGCTTCAAGTTGCATTTGCTGAAGTCTAATGTAGCTGAATGACTGTCAATGTGCGGTTTGGTCACAAAAGCTTTAAACTAACTTGTTATTTAAAAGGGGGGCTGATGAGGCTAAATGATTCAGATTCCAATTTAGATGTGCCAGCAGGAAGTAAACAAGTTACTGCAAGTTTCTGAGCCCTAACATCAGGTGACCAAGACAACACATGTGGCATAAATATTGAGAGCTGTAAAAAGACAGTCCATGTTAGGTTCATCTCATTCATGTACTGTCACCAAACTCCTCAGCCTATACATATATATTCATATATCTCCAAAATATTAAAAAGTACTTAATATAAAAATACAGAAGAATTGTAAAAAATGAGCAAAACATTTAATTTTATATGAAAACCATGCAAGAAAGATTTCCCATTTAGTTAAATAGTAACTAGGATTGAGGAAAAAAAGGGAATGATGGAGGGAAGTGGTTGGATGAAAGAAGCGCAGGCAGAGTGCCGACGCTTCACTTTTCATGTAAACATTGTAGAGGTCCTTCAACGTGGATCGGCAGTGACAACTGAACATTTTCTCCTTGCTTTTTGGTCGTGTTTGGAGTAAAGGGTCGTGGAACTGGGAAGGGCGGGGGGACCTCAATAACAATGACAGAAAAACAACACCTTAGAAAATATGGCTCTGAGTACATAGAAAAAGCTCATCAGAGAGAAGATTAACCGAGTCATGAGAAAAAAGTTGGAAATATGGCAGTAGTAGCACATTACTTCAGTATGGTGTCTTCATTCGTAGACCAGTTTTTGGCTGCTAGTCAGACTTGAGGATCGGGAGAGGGGTGGGTTGGACACATTGCTGCCTTCATCTGCAGGATGAATCTGCATCTGAATCTACAGACTGAGCAGAATGAACTCTACAAGCTGACCGCTGACATGGTCAGTCTCATATAAACCCGCCAAAACGCTCCAGAGTGGACCATAAACACCTTCTCTGCTGCTAGCCGTGTGATTTAGTCTCTTTTCATAAATCTGACAAAAACATCAGCAGTGGTACTAAGATTTTTCTTTAAACACAGGTAGACGGTCTAGACTGTTCAAAGCTCCGTTTACTTCATCCTGCTGGAACTGAGCAGAATCATCATCGGTGAGTTTTTAATGTCTGAACTTTATGGTGGAGTTTCAGAAGCAACGCACACGAGTTTCCTCGCAGTGGAGTGGATGCTCGTCTGCAGCAGATAGATGATTATACATTTGGTAGGGCAGCCGGGGATTTCTCCTATCCTTCGTTTATCTTTGTAAAGGTACATAAATATTTTGTGTAAATAAGCCAAAAGGCCCATGGGGAAACGGGGAGACTGATTGGAGCGTTGTGAGGGACTGATGACTGAGGAGGAAGTTAATATAAACTGAAGCACCATCCATCCAACCTGGTGAGGAATGGCTGTGGAGAACAATGTGAGGTTGTGTCTAATAAGAACCAGAGCAAAGACGACCGGCAGGAAGAAGGAAGAGATGAGTGTAACAACTCCTGTTTGGTGAGGATTGTTGATGCACAATCTATTGTGTGTTGTGGATAATTACATTTTTAGTCAACATTTGGTAAGTAGTCCAGCTGCTGGGTGAACTGAACTGAGGGAAGACGAGCCAAAGGACAGATCCTGGGGTCTTACTGTTAGTATGGTATAGTGTTGAGGACCCTATCTCTGTCCAGTTCTGGTAACAGGATACTCAGTTCTGCAGAGACTAAGCTAATGGAGCTCAGAACAGACCCTGCTGCAAACTAACACAAAGACTCATTCCTAACTTATCATGCGACCCAACACAAATGAAACAAGACATGCATCCTATTATATACGGGACACATCAACCACATTTCTGTTTCCTATAGACGCATACTGGAGGGATGGGTGTAGGGGATGAGATCAGACCCCTACTGAGTAGAAAGCAATGCCACCATGTTTGGTCATTTTGGGAAGTAAACATTCATTCCTTCCACGTGCAACACAGCAACTAAAGAAAAACCAACAACAACAAATAATAAAGGGAAGAACAGTTTTAACATCTGAACCTTTAACAACTGTAGTGTCACAAGATGTTCTCTGAAGTTTGAGTCAACCAGCAGTGAGCATACATTAAATGCTTTAAAGACAAACAAATGGTCAACACATGAAAACAAAGAAAAGAAAAACAATGTTACATGTTTGCATTTGCCTAAAAATCTTGGGCTCACCAAACCCAGCTTACAGCTATTCAGAAGAGCGAAAGCGTATGTACAATCTTAATCACTGCACTCTGAAAAGTTCAGCGCTGTTGTTGAGAACAAAGGGAATGAAGCCAATACAGAACAAGACATGCTGCTGAGAGTTTGAAAAAGACTGAACCCAAAACATCTTAAACGCTCTTCAAAAGTATCGTCAAGTAGAAAGAAGAACATGAAGCGGAACAGGCCCTCCACATTGGAGACTCTGGGCCCCACACACTGGCTTATGTGTGAGGTGGAGGACAAAGTTACAGGCAGAACACTACCACAGTCAGTATTATAAACACAACACAGGAATAATGGAGGGAGGTGAACAAAATGTGAAACATGGGCGTGTGCAGAATGAGGGAATGGGCAGAGTCATGACTTCCCTCATCAGAGTGACAGTTTTGGTTGGGAGGGTGACAGAGGAGGCTGATGAAGAGGGAACAGAGCTCAGATGGATGACTTTTGGCTATGGGAGACGGCACGGTTCTTCTCCTCCGCTGGGCCCAGGCGAGGAGGAGAGGAAATCAATTTCGCCTCCTGTCTCCTCGATAGCAGAACGAGCCTCCTCCTCAGACTGTGGCACAAACTCAGGATGGACCATGAAGTTGTGGATGGAGCTACGGGACTGTGGGCTCTCCAGCTCAAACAGGGAGCTACGGAATGCATTCACCACCTTAATCTGAAACGGAGGGGAAAAGGATATCATTAGAGGAGATGCAGCAGGTACAACAAAGTGTGAGGTCAAACAAGCAGAGGGCTGATATTTCAACATGCCAGTCTAAACTGAGGGGGGGGGTGGACCAACAGAGTGCAAACTTAAAGATGTCACCAAAAACATCAACACGAAAACATTTAAAAAGACTCGTCGGGATTCTGGAGGCAGAACAGTGCAGGAAGAACAAAAAAAATCACATCAAAAGGCAGGCATTGGGAAGAAGCATTAACACACACACACACAGCATTGTGGTGATCAAGTTCACTCTACATGTGCTGGATGCAACATAGGCTCAAAGTTTCCACACTGAATTGGGAATAGATTGGGTAACTGTAATATTCATTTTATAAACACTTTACGGAGTTTGGAGACACATGCATGAGACGTAGTCTGCTATGTTGAATACTTTGAAACATGAAAATAATCAATAGATTACTCAATTACTAAAATAATCGATAGCTGCAGCTCTATATGGATGTATATCTATCAACAACTTTGAAATCAGTACTGTTTATTCATTAATTCATTAACTATGGAACAGGTAATCTAACTGTTGCAGCAGTAAGGTGGTGACACAGGTGTCACATCGCAATTTCAAACGTCATTACTGAGTCATTTTCCAAAAATGACAAATGTGCTAAACAACAGTGTGGGCCTACAAAAAATTCAGTTACTTCAAATATTCCTAACGTCCTAACTATACTATACACTATACTATACTATACACTATACTATACTATACACTATACTATACTATACACTATACTATACTA
>JBAMHV010000003.1:5839084-5851745 GCA_037177535.1 Pseudomugil gertrudae
AGTCAAAACCATTTCATTGATCATCATGCGCTAGCATGATACCATGTTGGGCTAACGTTTGAGCTGCATTTTAACCATAGCCATTAACCAAACATACATGTCTTGTAGGTGGGAGGAAGCCGGAGTCCCTGGAGAGAACCCACGCATACATGGGGAGAATGTGCAAACTCCACACAGAAAGGCCACTGGACAACCCTCTGGGCTCGCACCAGTGACCTTGCTGTGAGGCCACAGCGCTAACCTCTGCTCCACCATGCTGCCTTTGATTAAGTAAGCAGGACTGTGGGTCTCTAAAGTCAAGCGGGGGCAATGTACAAAAACAAATAAAAAATATACTGTAATCAATCTAATCCCTGGTGTTCTTATTCTAAAATTTGAAACTACAATTTTTTACTACAAATAAAGATCTGTTCTAAATATTGGTTACTGGTTTCCTTAATTAGCCTATTAATACACTGCATTGGTCCTACCTGTGATAGACTGGTGACCTATCCAGGGTGTACCTCGCCTTTCGCCCAATTCTTTTCTATTCTACAGTCATTTAGCAGACACTTTTCACCAAAGCAAAGTACATCAGAGAACATAAACACAAGCAAGAAATCAATCAATAGGGGACAGCATTGATAAGTGACAGACTGCTACAAGTGCAGCTGGACACTGGTATCATGTAGTTCTAGGCAGTATTTTCCCTTTTGTTCCAGTTTGTTCCTAATAAAGAGCTAAATCTGTTAAAATAAGTGCAGAAATGCACCTTTAACAGCTGAGTTTATAGCTAGCTCTTAAAAAAAGATGAGGGGTCTGCAGATCAGACAGTTTGTTCCACCTCTGAGGAACCACAGTCGAGAAGAGTCTGGCTAATGATTTAGCCCCACGTAGTAGTGGTGGTAGAGCAAGGTGTCTTTCACTGGTTGAGTGTAATCATCAAGAGGGAAGTTAGTTCTGACTTAACACGTAAAAATTGACTGGAGCCGTTTGACTTAATGTTTTGTAAGCCAATGACTGTTGGGATAGGCTCCAGCTACCCACAATCCTTTATTGGAATAAGAGGTACAGATAATAGATGGATGAATGTATTGGTCCTAAAAAACAAACAAAAGCAAAAAAAAAAAAACACCGGTCAATACTTAGTTGACATTTTGTAGATTCTTAAGAAAGAAAAAAAGCCGAATGTACCAATAAATCTCTACATATTTATGTGCTTTCTACAATAGAATCAGTCAGGCTATGAAGCTTATTTGGGCATCAATGCCCATTAGAAAAGTAGATTGTGGATACTGGAGGTCACCATCCATCGCAGCCAGATAGACTTAAAACTCACATTCGTACCTAAACACGGTTACTGGAAGCTGGTAGCCACCAGAACATGATCATGTTGCAGACACAAACTAATGCGTTCATGATATTTGGCACGGTTGAAGCCGTTTGGAGCTGCAGAAGAACTTAACCAGAACAATGCTCCAGATGATCTTCATCACCAGTAAACACACACACACATTCACTCCGTTTGCTGTATAATCATGTTAAGAGCTAGAATCATTTTGTCCTCCAACTGCTCTCCTCTCTGTGCCTTAAGTCCTTTTCTCTGATGAATCCAGCAAAGCTGCAGCTGATCACACTGATTTATACGCAACAGCACACACACTTCATTATAATTAATAACCCTGCAGTTCAAAGCTCTCTATTACTGAACCACAAGAGAGAGCACTGCGGCTTAGAGCATACATGCAACTAACAGACAAACACCATATACAAGTTCACAAGCTCCAGGCTGTTAAACCTTGAGAGACTTGCAGAGCCTGACAAATTTAACCCTGTTCAGGATTAACTCATAAAATTATCTTTGTGACCAGGCTTCTGCCTCAGAGGACAAGAACGGCAACAACAACAAAAACAAGAGGTTTCTGTAAATGTATTTCTCCCCTCATTGTCACAAATCAGAGGGACTCCTTGCTGTTTTCTTCTGCTTGGGAACATGAACAAACAGCTGTAATCTGCAACTGGCTGTTTTGGCAGCAAGTCTCATCAGGGTTAACAGATGCACGCTTAGATCTCACAACAAGGCAATGGGGAGGTAATGAAGGAGATCAAAATAGGAAAACACATCAAAATGGAGGAGATGCTGTAGCAGAGGACATCTAGGTAGAAGTTAAAGAAACAGATTAGGTAGTCTGCATGTTCTCTTAACACACTGCAAGAGCTGCAGTCTTAACTAATAATCATAAATGTTCACTATGTTTTTATCATAATCATTTTGTGCTTTGACTAAACTTAGTCATTATGACTTTGTCTTTATAAGGAACTTTTCTTTTAAATGATAAGAACAAGGTAATTGTCCAAACTAAATATTCTAAATGCTTTGGAGGGGTTTGTAGGATTGAGCTGGAATGGAAAGTTAGGCTAACTTGTTCCTTTAGCTCCTGGTCCATCTGTTTTTTATCAGTCTGTCAGACTATTGTCAAAAAAATCATCAAGTTAAAGTTTTGATTTTCTTGATCACCCATTTCCTAAAACTCAGTAGTGTATTTTGGTTCTTCAGTTGCTATAGTGTAAACTGGATCATTTCCTGAAGCGCCCCACCAAAGGTTTTTCTAACAGAAAACAGCTGCAGGGAGTACTGTTAACAAGGACATTTCAGATGAGGTCATGCAGACACAGAAAAAGTGGCGCGTTTCATGCAACAGAGAAAAAGAAACAGAGTCCAGCCTGGTAAGATGTGCTGTTAGCTGGCCTCCATCACAGACTCACTGCCTGCAGTGGAGGAGGAAGCAGCAGCAGGGGGTGGAGCCCCAGCTGAGTTGGTGAGAGAGGAGGAGGAGCTAAGCCCTACATGGGTGGGGCTAGAGAGTGTTTTGGCGGCAGTGGCGTCATTGTGCTGGCTGACGACGGACGGCTGGCGCCGCAGGGCACCAGGCACTGCTGCCTGGCCCGTCTGGAAGGTATAGACCACATCCATCTGAAGGAAGGACAGCCATAACACACTGTTAGACAGCAGAGACAGAGCTAGAAGACAGGACAGACAAAACCAGTTGGAAGAGACTTTTAAAAAGGTTAGAAAAGCCAATGGTACAAGTACAACAGCGAAGACATGCAACTCTGAAGAGTTAATCATTCAATTCTTGTTTAAAAAAAGAAAAATAAAGAAAAACAAAGAAGTTAAAACATAAAACAGAGGAAAGGTTTCTACTGCTAAAGCAGTGCGGGTCAGAACTAAAGGTATTAAATGTTTGCACATCATAAGTTCTGCACCAAACACTAAACTTAAACTGAAGCATTTATTACAGTATGATCCACCAACATGGTAAACACTTTGTTACGGCTGTTTCATCATCTAATCATCATCCACATATGGCAGTACACTGCTCTGTTCAGATATTTATCACATTTACTCTGAGACTAAAAACTGCACAGAAAATATTCTGACTTTTGTTTTAAATAAAAAGAGAAAATACCCAGTTTCAAGACGTCACAAGACTGTGTTCGCTTAACATTGAATGAAAGAAGAGAAAACAAGCATTTAGATTTATTTTACACTCCCCGTCCCTCCTCAAAGAACACCAGTCAATCTTCCAGTGAGATCACTCCACAAGTCCAACATGAAGCAGCTAACAAATGAACATCAGCTACGACCGCATCTGAAGACATTAAACATCATAACAGAAATAAAGACAGGAGGATAAAGGCGATAAGGAGGGAGAAGCAGTCTGAGAGACTATGAGCAAAAATTCCTCAGAAATAAAAGCATGAAAGAAGAAATGGAACAATGCATAAGACGTTTTTGAATTAGACCAACACAGGGAAAAATAAAAAATGTCATTTGGAGTGACTGATAAAGTTTGGGCAGCGAGGTGCTGCTTGTACCAATTATTCCCCCACTGTGTCTGACTGTTGAGGCGTTGAGTGGTGCAACGGTGCCCACCAGGATTAGAGAGGAGGAGGACAGGAAGAGGAGCATGGAGAGATAAGAACCTAATTAGCTTGCAGGCTTTTGTCGCTCCCCCATCCTACATCCACCCATCCCAGGGGGACAGCAGAGTGATATTATAGATATGCAGCCATGAGGAGAAAAAAAATAGAGCTTCCTTGTTTTACTAGAGCAGAAGATGAGAGCTTTGTTCTGGTTACTTTTAATTTGACATCCCTCTGTACAGGAAGCATCAGTTACATTGGGACAAACTGAAGGTTATCACAAAAAAACACTACAAAACATCCAGAATCTGGCTTTTCCTAATAAATATCATATTTACTACTCAATAACAAGATCCTCAGATCATCTTTTGAGCCGATATGGTTGCCAATTTTCATCATTTTTGTTCTGTTAGACATTTGGAGATGTGCTTGTGGCTCAGTTATTGGGCGTGTCTCAATCAGTGCACAAACACTACTTAGTGCACTATGTTTAAGTGCAACACTTAAGAAAAAAAAGTGAGTGCACTGAAAGTACCCAGATACTGCCCTAAAATTGGCCAAGAATCTAGTGTGAAACGATGGACATACACGATGGCACAAAAAACCGATGGCATCTTGCTGATGTAGCGGAAGAGGAAGGAGTACTTCCCCAGTACTTCCAGAATAATGGTGGCAAACAATACTGCTGTGGAGGCTAATCTGTATAGATACAAGTTTGAAGTAATCCAATAATTATTTCAACCGATTTGAGGGAGATTCTGCATCACCTTTTGATGCGATCCATGTTGAGGAAGGTATATATAACAAGCAGGAAATTTATTCGTTTAAATAATAATTTACAGTGGAATAGTCCAACTCCAGTACGTCACTACCAGTGGGTGCCCAATGTCCAGTATTCCATTTGAGACAGCACCTACTTATGATATTGTGCACTACAGTAAAAAGTGCACACTACATTCCAGTACACTATGGTATTGAGACACACTCATTGTCATGAGTTCAACAAGTACAACATTCACCGCTGAAAGGAAAACACCAGATCCTTCTGATTGTGTGCGTGTGTGTGGGAGTAGAGCGTTGGCTGTTGTTACTCTAAGTGGGTGTTAGCATCAAGGCTAATGAAGCCCAAAGGGACTAAATGGACATGCTAACGCTCGGTGTTAATCCTGTAGGAGGAAAACACACTCAAGCAGTTTTTGAGTATGACAAGAGTCAGTGACAACATACAGCTAGAATTCAACCTGAATGTGTAGCACGCATTATAAGCCTGATTACAATCCATTCAAAAATGAAAATATTTGATTACTTTAAGGGTCTATATTATGCTAAATTAACTTTTATTAGCTTCTATTAGTGTTATTTGTATCTTAAAACAATCCCAACCATGCATTTTGTAGCTTTCTTCCTTTGAAAAGAAGAGCGTGGCTTAGGCAAAGCAAACGTTTGACCCCACCGCTCCAACGTGGCACGATGGAGACCCCCCCCCCCCGTCCTTACCTGCTCTACCTACCCTACATTATGGGGTAGGTAGGGGAGACACACACTGTCTTTCTGGCTCTGTCTGACGTCATGAGTTGGGCGGGTAAATGTGAGGATCTCTCTGGCTGCCCAGTGCAGGGGCCGATGAGCGAGAGGAGCTGAGTGCTAGCCATAATAAGCTGTTCCCAATACCAGGTAAGAAACCTCAAGCAAGAAATGAGTGGTATTGCAAAACTATAGTATGGTGCATGTTGCAAAATGCATAATATAATAAATGTGCATAGGATACACTGTGAAACAACAAATATAGCATAATATAATACATTTAAACAGAACTAACAATGGAGGAAAACTGCATCGATGGGCCTCATCAATTACGAAAGATTGCAGTTTGGATATGGACAGGCGTATAACAAAAACTATTTCAACCATCTTGATATTGAATTATCTTGATACATCTTGATGCTAAATTTCCCTCTGGGATGAATAAAGTATTTTTTATTCATTTAATTTTTCATTGATATGACTAAATCCGCTGACCTGGAACTGAGTGCAGCTCCAGGACACTCTTCTCTCCTCCCAATAATAATTATGCACATGTCAATAAATGAATGGCTTTCACCCAAATTCACAATTACAATTAAAATGAAACAAAAACACAAAAAAGCAGGAGTATTTAACAGAATGTTAGTGAAGAAAGATAACACTTGTAGGGTTTGAAGATATGTGGGTGGAGCTTTCCAGCATGCCAGTGTTCAGTAGCCTCACAGAGTTTGAATGTGATCAGATTTACTCCATACTATAGTTTTGTAGGTGTATTGCATTTGGTTTAAGGTTTGTAGAACCACTCTTCCAAATGTACACTGTCTCCTCTCTTCTGCTGTCATTGTTATGCTGCAATAGTGAGAAAAACATATAATCTTACACTATTAATGCATATTTAAACCTTAAGATGATTGATGATTTTTTTTATCTGATTACTGATGAAGCTACAGTCTCTAAATAAAGAGCTGTGTAGTGGGAACCATTATTTAAGATTTAGCTTACTTTAAATTTAGGCATCTTATTAAGGCATAAATACTTGTGGGGAAATCATGTTTAATATCGTTTCAGAGCTGAAATGTGGTTTTTGTTTCAAGTCCATTATAACTTCAGAATCTTTCCATACTTTGTAGTCAGTCACTTTTAAATGATACGAGTTTGTATGTGGTACAAACATTCTCACAACAGGTTAAAATTTTGTGATGCGGTGTGCACAGATGCATCATATGTGCATGGAACATGGCATACAGAACATTTTGATCTGGCTGTGAAAGCAGATTGGCCCAAATCCTAAACCTGGTTTTCATTGAGGTAACTGATGTGTCTGTTTTCACTCAACACTGATTTTAAAACAGGTGGATAAAAACTCACAGACAGGCTGATGAACCCAGTAATAAAAACCCTCAAGCTTCAGTAGATGCTGATGGTCCCTCTTTAATCTCTGTTTTAATGAAGTGGTTCTGCAGCGATGCTCTGCAGTAGAGTGTGAAATGAACTGGTCTACGGCTGCACTGTACATGTTCAAGCTCCAGTTTTTACCTTCACACACTGTGAGTCTCCGTTGTTTTTCAACATACTAAAAAAAACTAACATAAGACGGACTGTGGAAAAACAAGCACCGATCATGTGATAAACTCTTAACCATAACTTTGATTGCTTGAATTAGATTGGGAATCAGATTATTTGACAGCCCATCCATAATATTCTGGCACATCTATGATACACAATTAGATCTTTAGGAACAATATTTCTGTTTGTTGTCCAAGAAAGAATTTTTCCTTTTGTTCATGCATGTCTACCCCAGAAGATGCCTGTTCAAACTAAAATTTCCTTCCTGACAGGTTTGGAGATATATTAGACTACTTTGCTCAGGACGCTGTTTCCAAGGTTTATCTTTATTCTAGAATTATTAAATCAATTCAAAGTAGATCTTACTTAAATCTTTAAAAATGAACTTTTATAGAAAAAACAGAGTGACTGGCATTACATTCTCTTTTCTTTTCAGGACACATCTGTGAAGGTGTTTATACTGCTGTAGCATGGACTTCTTGTTTTAGTAAATCAGCATCAATACAAAGAGGAACTCTAGGGAAGCGCAGCACAAGCCACTTAGCAAAAGAGACTGAATAACTACCCAGATATGCTACCAGGTAGTGTACATGAATGTCCACAGAGCCTGCCATTCCCTCCGACTCAAGACACTGATATTACACAGATCCCAACAGAGTCTCACCGAGCTGCAGAAGCCTGGTTCTTCCATGTTATCAATTAGCTCTAACAGGTCTGGATCTGCTTCCAGAGATGAACTTGAACCTTTTCACATTTTTAAATAATTCACCAATAAAACAAAACTAAAAACATCTGCATTTATGTAAACATAAACAACATTCACAATTTAATTTAAAAATATTTGTTTCCCTCCACAGTCTCTCATGTTGCTATAGCAACTGTTACCTTCTCAAAGATCACCTTGGTAACCTCATATCAGAAAAACAGGAGTTAGTGCTAAAATGAAAGTGGTTTGGGAGTTAGGATGCACCATGGAAGCCGTACCTGCGTCTGGATGCGATTCAGACCTCTGAACCACAGGATCTGGCCTCTCCTTAGTTCCATTTCTGCATGGTCAATTTCATCTGTGTCCTCAGTCATATCCTCTTTGTGGATCTCCTCCTTTGTGATGCCATGGCCAGCCTCCTTCAGGAACTTCAGGCGATGAGTCGGGATAGCCGAGATCAGCTGAGGCAAAAAGAAAACAGGTGTTGATAGATTAGCGTTTAGTCCAGCTGAGAAACAGCTGTGAGACATCATGGCAACCACTGCGGACCGGGACCAAAGACAACTTTTATTGATCCCACTAGGACAATTCATTTGTAGCTCACCCACTCTGACAGACTCGGAGGGAATAAGATTAATCTGCATGCGGTTATTGTTCTTCATGGAAATTTGGACATGTCTGCAGCTCTTTCATCCACGCTTTAAATGCTTTGACTTTTGTTTATTCTTTTTTCCCCAATGTAAAAATAACTTTGGTAAAAAATTGAGCAAGGATAAGAATACATGGTTTGTGTAGAGGCTGAAGCTGCATCTTCTCATTAGATTTCTAATTTTAGAAGAGAAGCCAAAATGTTCTTCCTTGACACAAGGCATTTAATAATGTTGCTCTATAACAATCAGATAACAGCCAATCGCCCAGCTGATATCAGTGTTCACTGTTCAGTTAAATAGTTCAAACTAGAGCAAAGACATCAGCCTCCTGCAGCGCAAAAGCTTTTGATTTTTTCCCCCTTTCCTTCCTTTCTCATGTAGGAAACAAAAGAAATTTCAAGTCGCAACACTCGCATCAGCCTGCTTCTGTCAGCAACTTTCTATCTCTTTGTTCGCAAGCTCCGTCCTCCAGGTGAACCCAACACTTACAACTGAACTTTTAAAACTGAATTGATGTTTCTGCAGCTGTTGTGCGCACACTGGGTTTGCTTTCCGTCGGTGCTCATAAACAGGAGTTGCACTGTGTTCATGTGCTGAGCTCATTACTATGACGATGGTTGTGATGGCAACACTGCATCTGTGTGTGTGTAGGTAACAGCTCTGCCTCTTATGTTGACCTGTTTAGAACCAGTTTAGTCACCATGAGGTTATCATTTAAATTTGGAGCACCTGAGTTTGTTCTCACCTGTCCCCACAGCAGCTCTCCCACACCAATAAACACACACCACAACCACTGGTCGATCGTCAGAGCCGTGCAGGAGAACGGCTTCCCTCCTAATTGAACAATGACGATCTGAGGAAAAACAGGAACATGGTGGTGAAGTAATTTCTGATGGTTCAAAAGAATTAGTTTGTATTTTAGGTTTCTTGTCAATAAATCTCCAGAAAAAAATCTCGCCAACAGAACCATCCAAAATCTGTTTTATCAGGAGAAACAGTCTGGAATAGATTTTGTTTTGGCCAACAGTGGAACAACCACACTGTTCAGAAGCCACAAAAAACAGAGATATAGATTTTATTCAGGTTTAACCTCCTCCCGAAAACACTGAAGTCCCAAATGCAGATGAGACTGTTGACAGGAGTCCCCAATGAATGCTTAATTTCCTCCTTCCTGAGAGAAATTAACTACATGAGCAGCTATTTAAGAATTTTTGTGAGCTACAGTTAATCAACCCACTGTTTGTGTCAGACCAGTAAATTCTGTTGCTTCTCCCCTCCACTGCTCTGTTTGCTCACCTCAAATTAATTTCATCACTGCACTTTAAATAAAATAATTGAAAAGGAGGCAAACAAAGCTATTCAGCAATCCTATTGGTATGTCAGCTTAGTTCAAGTGAGGGTACAATGGTTTTATATTTTAACAGACAAAATTTGGGATCTTATAAGGATGGTGAAGATCTCGTTACCTGCAGGGCAAAGGTCCCCAATACGACGCTGCAAAAAATGGGGTTCTTGTAGATGCCTTCAAACACATTCCTCTCGCCATGGATCTTCCTGGCATTGATCTCGTTAAACAGCTGCATCATGACGAACACATTGAAAACAATGGTGTAGTGCTCAGACGGTGGTGAGTGCAGGGGAGTGTTGCGGCCACTGTCGATGTCAAAAAATTTCTCACCTGAGAAACAATGATGTAGAAGAACCACAAATAAGTGACACTTTTCAGACAATGCAGCACAAGCACGCTAACATCTATGAATATGGACAGGATTCTCAGGATGAGTGCTCTTGCACAATTCACCAGCAAAGAGAAGAGTGAAGATGATGATGAGCTGATACACAGCGTGGCCCAGAATGTTCTTCATCATTGTCCTGGAGATGAGAGGCTTGTCGCGGCCGTAAGGTTTACGTAGCAGCAGGGACTCTGTGGGTGGCTCAGTGGCCAAAGCGAGAGACGCCAGAGTGTCCATGATGAGATTGACCCAAAGCATCTGGACAGCCTTCAGGGGAGAGTCCTGCAGGATGAGAAGAAGCCATCATTAAAACCTGAGTCAGTAAACAAACCACAGAAAAACCTGAATCCTATTTTCTCTTTGTTCTGTGTGTTTAGAAAAAGGAGGGATACATCTTTGACAGATGAGCAGAACTCAGAGGAAGTTTGTGGCCGTGTTCGAATGGGCACCCTAATGCTGTAACCCCTCACTCACTACATAGGGCTACACTACATAGCACACTACATAGTGCCCTCATTCTGTTGGCGATTCGGACACAAAGCTCCCCATTTTTTTGCTGTTGGACATCATGGGACTACCAGCTGTAACTATGGCAACCATAGCGCACTTGTTGGAACAACAGATGTTCCAAATCCAATCAAAAGTCGTGTGAAAATAGTTTATTTCCTTATGCTACATTTAGTTTTTTCTTTGATCATATCTACTCAATGAAACAGAATATAAATTAATGATATATAGTTTTTTTGTTAACCCTTTTTATGTCATATTGTATCTGCCATTGTAATCAATTGTGGCCTATATTGACCAGTTTAGTGACCATTGATGCTCACTACTTTTCAAGATGCATTGTGGGTAATTTGGAGTGCACTGGATTTTTCTCAAAGTAAATTCAAACACCCTTACAGGATGGTGTGTCCACTATATTGGACACTGGGCATAGGGTGCACATTCGGACATAGCCTGTGTATTAAAATCAGCGGCAGGACTGGAAATTCACATTTTCTCAGTTACTACCTCATCAAAACTTTATGCCTATAAAATTACATCCTGTCTACATTTTAACAAAGCCTGAACCCTCTAAAACAAGATTTCTGTCATATCTTAAAGCAGGTCATTCTTGAAGGACTTTCAAAAGATCTTTGGAGGATGTTGGCTGCCCTTCTCTCAGTTCTCGCTCCAGACGATCCCGCGCTACCTCAGAAATGTTGAGGTCAAGGCTCTGAATCCTCCATCAGACCTGTTATCACTGATTTTCAGTTAAGTTCTTTTGCCATATCTCAGCCTTTCTCTCCAAGTTTCTCTTACTTAACTTCTTGACAGCCATTCTTAAAAAAAAAAAGACCATTTCTGATGAGGAATCTGACAACAGCAGATGAATCAATTGAAGATCCAAATGCGTCTCTCAGGTCCTGTGTGGGTCTTATGCTGGATTTGTTCCTATATTTTTGGGACATCACTTTCAAATCCTGCTTATCAGCTGTGGATATTTTCCCAGTCCTGAAACATCTTTGTATAGTTTTTGTACATTTTTAAGACACATTGCACACTATACAGAGAGATGCCAAGTTTTCAACAAACTGCAATTTGGGAATCATCTTGTTGCTGCTAAAATCCCATTTTTAGCTGAATAAATTATGCATCTGTGAGAGATCCTGATGGTACCAAAAAGTGTCAAGATCCCATTAAAAACTTATTCTTTTCCTAAGTTGTGCCTTCCCTAGGTTGATACCACTGGTTCATCCATTGAGTTTTTAGATAAAGTTCAACAGATATGTGAAAAGTGTATTTCAAACACAATTATTACTTAAGGCTTAGTGGATTTATTGAAGGTTTTACAAAGTGTAGGAATAGTTCTGTTTTATACCAGTACAAACACACACTAATAATTGAGACTCAAGAGGCACAAATTAAAAATCAAAATGAACATCATCTGTGGCAATTTCACATAACTACAATCATACTTACAGTTGATCTGGAGAATTAAAGCTGATCTGAATATTTTCTGTTGTCAGCATCTAGTTTTCATAGAAATAAAGATCACACTGACCAAAAAACAAACTCATTCATCTAACATAATTGTGTTTATACGACTATCTGCTAAATGACTTGTCTACATACTTTCACCACCACCTGCTCAGCCTCCCACTGCACCAACTGCAGAAATGTTTGCATCACATTTCCCTAAAAATGTTGCTACCATAAGTAACCAAT
The DNA here is from genome assembly GCA_037177535.1 of Pseudomugil gertrudae. NCBI lineage: Eukaryota > Metazoa > Chordata > Actinopteri > Atheriniformes > Pseudomugilidae > Pseudomugil > Pseudomugil gertrudae. Next base: position 5,851,381 of record JBAMHV010000003.1, read on the forward strand.
TCTCAGAGCCTGACCAGCTCAAACCACAGCATTCAACCAATGGTGCCTTTCTCAGCTCCTTCAGCACTCTATAAATGAGGATGATGTCTCAAAACTACTATTGAGCTAAAACCCACTACCTGTCCTCTTGACCCTGTCCCTACAGACATCATGCAGAGCATTCTGCCTACAATCAAAGCTACACTAACCCATATGATCAATTCATCTCTCAAATCTGGTGTGTTTCCCACTATCTTCAAGGAAGCTCGGGTCACTCCGCTGCTAAAGAAACCCACATTCAACCCAGCTCAGGTTGAAAATTACCGGCCAGTTTCACTGGTTCCATTCATGTCTAAGCTACTAGAGCGTGCTGTCTTCAGTCAGGT
>JBAMHV010000003.1:5851845-5862290 GCA_037177535.1 Pseudomugil gertrudae
AGCTCCACTGGCTTCCAGTTGCAGCATCAAATTCAAAGCTTTGCTTCTGGCCTACAAAACACTAACTCAAACAGCTCAAGCTGTGTCCAACCAGACTTGCAGCAGTCTGGCACTTATCTATGCTATTCCCTGTTTGATTTCATGCTTGTGTTGTTTTATTCTCTGATGTATGTTGCTTTGGATAAAAAGCATCTGCTAAATTCCTGTAGGATAGAATAAAATAGAATAGAATACACACACCAATAATCTAATTTGATCCCAAACATGGTCTTTAAGGCCAACACACCTGGTTCAAATAAATGCATTTTTGACATGATCTTTATAAGTCTACTTTTGAACCATCATTTGAGTGAGGTGTATTGAAGCACTGAAAGCATGCAGACGCTGGGCCATGAAGACAGGAGTTGGGATTTCTGGTGTACATCATCAGAAATTATACAGCACCTATTAGTCTGTTAAATGGTTTTGTTTCTTCAGAACTTAAACATCTTAAAGATGCTAGTGATGTGTTTGATGCTAACCAGCTCACACAAATACACTTTGTTGGATCCCCCTTCCACGCAGCCTACACCCCTGCAACCATCTCAGCATGCACAACAAAGACATGAATCATCTTTAATGTTCTGTGTCCACGTGTCAGCTGCCTAACAGACCAGTGCCTGATAATCAGTGAGTATGATCACAGCCCACAGACCTCAGAACTGCGGAGGCCCTGTTACATTTCTGGATTAGGATAAAGTAAGTTGCCATGGTTTCAATATGAAACTAAGCCTAGTTTATGTTCTCTGTGCTGTTACAGGAGTTAGTTATCCATCCTGCCAGCTGTGAGATTTTCAATTAGTGCACAGCCACAAGATTTTTTTCTTTATGAACTCATAGGTTGCCGACTATAGCAGAAAGACCCGTGCTACCAGTGTTTCAGTGCATTTTGGCAACCAATGAGTTAAGAGCTCAGTTTTTTATTTAAAAAAAAGTGGCAGCCACATGATCAGACTGAAAACAAAGATGTTTCTTTTTTAAATTTATCTAGTCTACAAAAGACTCTCTAAAATGTAGACAGCATAACTAAATCAAGCATCATATTTATGACACAGCATTATAACTTGCATTCAACTTGGTACGTACAGCTTAAGAGAGGATTACCTGTGTGATGCAGGCACCAGTGAATGCCACAATCACGGCCACTACATTGACAGTCAGCTGGAACTGCAGGAATTTTGAAATGCTGTCATAGACGTTTCTCCCCCACATGACAGCTTTGACGATGCTGGTGAAGTTGTCATCAGTCAGGATGATGTCAGAAGCCTCTTTTGCCACATCAGTGCCAGCAATTCCCTGACAGAGACAAGAAAGAAGATCATATTAGGATTTCTATGACTGGTTGGCAGCCAAATCTACTTTTGTTAAGTTCAGTGTTATTTTATATCAGTTTTATCGCAGTAGCTCTACTAAAATGGCAAGAACCAGAAATAAATAGACCTGTTGTACTTTGACATCTGTTTTTACTTTTAGTTCTTGAGCTCAGTTTTATTTAACCTGGTTTGCTAAAAGGTTGTTTAGTAGTTCTTTAAAACTTTTGCTTTTAGTTTAAAGCCCACACAATTAATAGCCTTTAGCTTGAATCCTGTGAGGCTGTTGGCATAGTAATGAATATGACATAAACAAAGCTGTCTTTCACTACAAGATATGCCCCTTTCTCACCATTCTGTAACATGCCTCTTCCTATTAGAGTCAAACCACAAATCTTAAATGACCCAGGAACCAGATCTAGATAGCTATTGCAAAAAGACACCCACTAAATTTGCAATAAATCAAACTAAACAATATCCATTTCAGATAAAAAAAAACATTTTGAAACATTACATGTTAAACTTAATTAAATATCAAGTTCTTAAAAAATGATCGATAAAATCTCAAGAAACAATAAGGGTGAAAAGGAGGAAAATTTATTACTGCTTACAGAATTCAGTCTTTGATCTAATTTAAACAAAAAAAGGAGAAAAAGCTGCTTCACATCAATCAGTCGAGACCTGAAAGGTGCACCGCTGAACAGCTCCTCCTCTGCAGCAGCTGCAGCAGTCAAGTTACCATGGTGATCTTAACAGGTTTTAATGTTGTAAGATCCTTTTTTTAAACTACCAATTATGGTTTTGCAGCTCTAGTTTAATGAGCAGTCGGTACACAAAAAAACTCAGTTGAGATGGGTGGGATGTGTTTGTGATTGTTTACTGCCTTAGATGCAGAGCTGCTGCTATGAGTCAAACCTCTACAGCACAACTCTGAACATCAGGAGCTGTACGACAAATACAAAGTAGTGCAATCCAGCTGCTGAAACTAAAAAAAAAATGCCTCAAGAACAATCAGGCCAATAGCCAAGAAGATGTCTAATTGTAAGCATATTTTACAGTGAAGATCTTTCAATCAGTTTTTCATACTGTTCATTATTTTCACACAGCTTATATCTCATTGTCCTATTTATTTTAGTCACCAAGAGCATCTGTAAAGAAGCTGTGATGTAAGATACCGTGTCTCAGTACACAGTCAGACACTCCCAAACAGATGGAGGCGCATCACTGACTGATTTCAGACTACACCAGCGTGAATTGAACAGGAACATCTGAGTGCAACCTGAAAATAATCATGCAGGACGTATTAGACTGAGGGTTTGCTGCCTTTGTATTGAGGGGAGAAACAGTAACTGCTGTGAGGCTGCTGTCTGACAGCACAGCAGCTGTTCAGCTGCCTGCAGGAGACGCTGTTGTTCAGATGACTTTCCTCAAAAAATAAAGGTCACAACAACATGGAAACATGCTGATAGGATACAACTGGTGCATAGGTCTCCACTGTGCTTTTAAATCTATCAATACCAGCGTTGGTATCAGCTGATCTCCTGTTCAATGTGAATGTCTACTGAAACACCAGTTAGGAGACTCCTCACAATGCATCTTTCTACATCTAACAATCACCTGCAGATTATCCATTTACTGGACAGCCAGTCAGATGATACATTCAAGTACAATGACGTGTAAACAATGTAATTATTTCTGTTGCATTGTTCTGCATTGGAAAAATGACACTAAAATGGATAAAAACAACAGTAAATGTTTGCAACTGCAAATTTTTTAAAGTAGGAAGTTTTAGCAAAGTTGCAGGAACAGTTTTGAAGACTGATATGAGCTCGGGATATTGTTCATGTTACTGACACACAAACTGAAAGAACACTTCATTATCCCAGAGGAAATAACCATATAATTATTTTACTGTGAATCAGAACATATAGAACAAACCATTTTGATGTGTAAAAATCTGTACAGAACAGCAGCAGTAGCATGTATCGATTCATAATTCCATTTCACAGCAACATCAATGCACTAAAGTTAACGGAGGTCATGAATAGAGTTTCATGGCTGGGTTACAAATATCTTTCACTCATGAGATTTTTTCGGGGCAAATATAGCAGAGGAAACTGACACAGCAAATATGTTAAGCAGTGAAAAGCCAACAATATAAACAAAACTGGGAGAGTAAAATATGAAGAATTAGTTACCATGGCAAAGCCAACATCAGCTTTCTTAAGGGCGGGGCCGTCGTTAGTCCCGTCTCCTGTCACTGCCACCACCTGTCTGGTTTCTCCCACTGTGCTGTCAATGATGCCTGATCAACCGAGTGGAACAAAAACAATATTCATTCCAGTGACTGCATGAATATTTTAAGAAACATGAAAGGTCCATTTGCAGATGATTACTCTCAGCTCCCATTATAATCAAGGACAAGTGAGCATGTCCCTCTTTCAACATTAAATCCCAACAGAAAGAGCTCACCTTTGACCAAAGTGTGTTTGTCTGTTGGTGATGATCGAGCTAGAACACGTAGTTTGGGCCAAACTTTATCCAAGCGTTCCTGTTCCACCTAGAAATATAAAGCTAAATATTAGACAAGAAATACAAATCAGAATATAACACAGAGGCTTCCAGGGCTGTCAAGGTGCATTGAAGGCATCACAGGGCAGCCTGCTGGGGACAATGAAATGATTTACTATTGGGAACATGGATGTATAAATGTTTTTATTTTATATCAGAAACTGGTTTAAACTTGTCACAACACAAATTCACAAAATGATAATGATTTGAATAAAATGAGAAAAAGTACTCTTTTACTAAATACACATATTTACAGTTTTAATTACCGGTATCCAACAAAGACCCTATGATAGACTAGTGACCTGTCCATGGTGTACTCTGCATCTCACTTGCCAATTGCTGGGATAAAGTCCTGCTACTCTACAACCCTGACTTGGACTAAGCGGTATAGAAATGTCTTCTTTTTAATAATTAATCAAATCTGGAGGTAGTTTTGGTTTCTCAACCAGATCACATCATCATTTCCTATAGTGATCAGTCCTGTCTCCTTCCTAGTTTTGTGTTTTTATTATAATGCCTATAAATGTTTATTTTGTTCAGATCTCCCTGCCTCAAATATCTGTGCATCTTGTGTTTGGGTCTACCTCCTGGGGTCCGTTTCACAAAGAGGGTTCAACAAACCTTGAGTTTGAGAATTAACTCCAAGTTGATAAACCCTGAGATGAGAAACTCAAAGTTTTCAGTTTCACAACAGCCGTTCTGAGTTGGTTTAATTAACACCGAGATAGTTAACCCTGACTTAACCATGTGCGCCAAGACTTTAAAAAGCCATCATCAATAGAACCCAGAAACAATGAGTCACCATGGCAACCACTTTTAAAAACAGGTCTTCGTTCTTTTCTCGCTGGAATTAGATGTTCTAATGCAGGCGTACGGTGACTATGAGCACTGTTTTCTATTTGTTGGAAATAAAGAACCCAAAATAACTTAATAGTGTCTACTTTTATTCATATTTCATTCAATGTGAGATGATTGTTAGTTACCAAAAACATTTTGACAAACTATGTCTCTGACCACCCTTCCATCTTGGACCTCATGGTGTATCAGGTGGTCCTCAGGCTCATCCATATGTGGGGCAGGGGGTTGGTTCGCCTCTAATAACTGCAATATTATGAAGAACCACACATGCCACAATAATTTCACAAGCCCGCTCAGGGGTGACTCTGAGGCGATGTAGGCACTGGAAACGTGCCTTCAGCAGGCCTATAGTCATTTCCATGTGGGCTCTGGTCCTGCAGTGGGCAGCATTATAATGATGCTGAGGTCCAGGCTGTGGGTCAGGGTAAGGGGTCAGCAGGGTGGGTTTACCGGGGTAACCCCTATCTCCCAGCAAGAAGCCATCAAACACAAATACAAGTAAGACAATATGAGTTCACAGCATTATGCTAATAAAATAGCTTGTAATTGATAATTATTTTTACAGTATTTTATAAGTCATTTACCAGCAATCCTGTGAAACTCATCTTTATTCACTCTAATAGGTTTGTGTCCAAGGAACACAACAAAAATGTGAGGTAATCTTTTCAGAGCCACACACACTTTGCAGATAGATCTACACACTGTTTCTTATATTCTCTGCATCTCCCAGAATGTATAAAAACTACCATTTGCCAGGAAACATAGTGCCACACAGAGGATTTGCTCCGACGTTAAAGTGTGTGCGCATTTTGTTTTATTGCTGATGTTCGGCTTGATGAGAGCAGGAATATATTTTAAAGACTGCAGTGAAAAACGGTAATAGATGCATTTCCGGTAATGAGAAAACGTCTAATTGGGGACTAATATTAATTTCGCGCCGAATACCTAACTCCCTATGAGAAAGCACAACCTCTTCATCAATAAACGGACATGCCGTGTTCGCAAAAGATGAGACTTACAAAACGAGTGGGATTTAGATTCATGGAAATTGAGCACACGTACTTCTGAAAGAGGGAGGAGACTGAGATAAACTCAGGGTTTCAGAGACACTGTTACCATAGCAACTGACTCAGAGTTAAACTTAACTTTCTTTATGAAACAGGCTGGAGTTTACTCTGTTACTCTGGTTTATCTAACCCCGCTTCCTGAAGTTGGCCTCATTTCAGGGTTAACTAACTCAGAGTTTTCAATAAACCTGCTTTGTGAAACGGACCCCTGAAGTAGATCTGGCATCACATTCAGCTGTTGTTGGTCTTGAAGCCAACAGTGTATACAGGCCCTCTTATTTATGGAAAAGCTAACAGATTCTTAGAAAGCTGCAGAGCTGAAACATCTCTGAACTGGAGCCAACCCCTTTGTAATTCCTCTGATTAGAAAAGTTCAGTGACTGACAAACATGTCAACTTCTTGGTTTAAAGAAAATTTGGAAAAGCTTATATAGAGCTTATGCCACTCTCTCCTCTGAACAAAAAAGAACACCACCTGCCACAAATAGTACATTTTGTCTGGTAGCTGCATTGTGTTTAAATGAGGTATGCATGTACTGATGCTGTGGAAATAAAGACATTTTACTCAGAGCAACCAGTTTTGTTGAGGGAAAAGAAGAAAGCAGTGACATAAAATCTCATAAATTCATTTAACAACACTGATGAAAAGATGTCCTGTAACTCCCTGATAGCTGGCCTATTTTGTATATAAATATAGAAATATGATGATAACTGGAGTCTTTTTTTAACCATTTAAAAATGTTATAGCAGCATTTAATGATAAATTAATTTCCATCTGCTCAGTTTCAGTCTCCGCTGACTACAGTTAAAACAAGTCTTTAAGCCTGCCTTACCTCTCCCTTATCGTTTCTGATCTGCTGATTGAACTCCTTGCCCTCCAAACACAGGAAGTCCTCTCCGGGCTGCAGGATGCCACACTTGGTTGCAATGGCACGAGCTGTATTGATGTTGTCTCCAGTGACCATACGGACTGTAATCCCTGCACGCTGGCATTTAGTAATAGCCTCTGGAACCTGAATGAGAGTAGGAACAGAGAAACTTCTCAGATGGGGACAGTTATCTTGGTTTAAAGATGGCTGAAGCCTGCATGTCACTATCCATTAAACAAATGAGAACAGTCTCCTACAGAAGCTACAACTGGTCTTCTTGCTTTGTTTTGTCTGTGATGTGTGATTCTAATGAGAAAAAATATTCTAAAACCAACAGAGTGTTTTCGTTAAAGTTTAGAACACAGAGGTCTGCTCATGGCCCAGCTCATTCCAAACCAGCAGCCAGAGGTTCTACAAGTAAGACCAACCTACATCCCATTCTGAGTGCAGTCCTCTCAGAGAAGAAGAAGATGATCAGCTACACACACAAATTGCTGTAAAAAGCTTCTTTGCCTGCTCATGGATTGCACACATAGAACATTTGGGATGCTGTGGGTTTGGTTACAAATATGTAAACACATCAACATTCTGTTTGATTTGTGAGCTGGCCCTGAGTGGACAGGATGAAGAAGCTGGATTGTGCTATCTGACAACAACAAACACTCAGATTCAGACACTGTTGGGTCAAATCTCACCAGCTTCCTGATCAGCTCATTTATTGAGCATCAGAGCATGCTCTTATGTACGTTTCTCCTTAAAATGAGACTTTGAAAGAGCTGCTGATAAATGTTTGCAGGGTGATGTCTTTTTACGAACACATGAACCAACAACATTTTATTATTTGGACGTTTTGCTTTTAACTTTAGCTCACCTTCAAGTTGACAAATTTATCACAGGGGCATGACTTTCAAATGACCCAGTCAGAATGAATAGTAGTCATCAAGATTAACAAAACAGCAGATGAACTGAAGAGCTTAAAGCACTTCCTAGTTAACTTTGTTTTGTTCCAATCATTTAATCCAAACAGTTGAAGAGTAAAGCTGTTTATTTTTACAGTATTTATTAAGCTGCCGAACCAACCATTTGGTCTATCGCAAACATGACAGTTTAAAATAAGATAGATATGTTTTGTGCAAAAAATTCATGAGTTACAAACAGGGTCCAAGATAGTTTCTTTCATGTTGTTTCCATCTTTTCTGGGATCTTTGTGCTCTAACATTACAAAAACAACAAAAAAATTACATTTGTTGACTGATTCATTGTACCATACCTCGGGTCTGACAGGATCTTCAATGCCCACCACAGCAATGCAGGTAAGGTCATTTAGGATATCGTTCTCACTGTCCCAGTTGGGCTCTCCAGCTTCAACAGGAAAGTCCCTGTATGCCACACAGATGGTCCTCAGGCCGTCGCATGCCATTGGTTCGATCACCTTACGCACCATTTCATCACGGTCTTTTGGCTTGAACCCACGAGATTGACCCTGGTTGTCCAGGATATGAGAGCATCTGCCAGACAGGGATTATGAGACATTAACAAACAAGGCCATCCATGACTCCATTCATTCAGCATACCTCTGACTGCAGACAACTGTTAATCAGGTGACTATGTCTTTTCTTACTTTCTCAGGACGATCTCTGATGCTCCTTTGCTGTACATGCGGAAGCCTCCATCAGCGTTCTGCAGCACTGTACTCATGGATTTACGGGAGGAGTTAAAAGTGTAAACCTTATAGAGTTTCTCTTCAGGGATCTCTTCTCTGATTGGCTGGTAGTCTCTCTTCAGATCTAGTACTAGGCCCAGAAGAGCACACTCTGTCTTGTTGCCAACGTGGCGGGGGAGACCACCCTCTTTCTCTGGAGGCTGCAAAGATAAAGTTTCACAGTAGTACTGGTAAAAAATAAATAAAAAAGCACCAATATGTCCTTTGAGATGGTTGAGCATCTTTTAAAGTGTTGATTTATTGTTGTTTCTGATTATCTCCTCATTCGAAGTTTACATATAGGAAAATCAGGACTTAAAATGAAATTTTCCACCAGTAAATAGTTTAAACAGATCTGTTTATTGATTTAATTAAACTAGTTGGCACAGAGGACTTTATGTTTTAAAAAAAAACACCTCTTCTGAGAGTTCAAGGATACACAAAGAGTGGATTCTATTCACTACGACTGTAGCAGTCTTACCAGAATCTTGGTGGTGTATGCAGAGTTGATGGAGATGCTGTTGACCAGAACTTCTAGTGTCTCTGGTTTAATGGCATCAGGTTCAGGGACAGTCTTGTGATGAGTATCACCAATGTACGCCTGCACCACGGTCATGCGGTTCATGGTCAGCGTGCCAGTCTTATCTGAGCAGATTGCTGTAGCGTTGCCCATGGTTTCACAAGCATCCAGGTGACGTACCAGATTGTTGTCCTTCATCATTTTCTAAAACATGCAGAAAGCAGCGCCACTTTAAAAAACAGGAGGAAAACTGAGCAGATTGTCAGAGCAGTTCAGCACTGTTCAACCTCTCCATCTTCCTGTGTACCTTGACAGAATAGGCCAGAGAGATGGTAACAGCAAGGGGCAATCCTTCAGGAACAGCCACCACCAGCACAGTCACACCAATGATGAAGAACTTGACAAAATATTGGATGTATATGGGCGTGCACTCAGCCACCCAGGATCGTCCCTGAATCCCAAAGGTGTCAATCACAAAGTAGAGGATGAGGATAATGACTGTCATCGCCGACATGAACAGACCTGGAGGGAAAAGGCACAACAGTGCACTTGAGAACATTTTTTTTTATTCAGATAAGACTAAAGTCACAAATCTGTCTGCAAAAGCTTTGTCAAAAATACCCACAAGTCTTATTATGCACCTTTTGATTGTATTTTTTATGTTAAAATGTAATAAATTTAGAAGGAGACAACTTTTTTAAAAAAAAAAAGTTTGACATTATAAATTTAACCAGTTTTTCAGGTAGTCAGGATTACTTCATATATATGGAAATGTACACCCATGTACATAAAATTTAATCTCATTTTTGAAATGTTATACTTTCCGTTTCAGGTGATTAATTTTATGATTTCGTAGATAATTTTTTTGTTCTGTTCTTTAGATAAACTAATGCAAATTTTGATTTACAAATTTTTAAAAAACGAGGTTTTTCATAATGGGCTTTCTAAGAAGGCATTTCATGAAATCGAACCCTCTTCACAATGTACTTGTACTACTTGGCACTAAAAGAAAAAAACATTTTATCAGTAGGTTATAATGCTTTTATTTACCGATCTTGTCCATCAAATTGCAATACAGTGAACCCTTAATTAAAATTTTGACACTCCTTGAATTGAGGATTGATTGAAAGAGCAATTGATGCAACTAGTTTGTTTCCTTACAGCTGTAAATATTTTTATGAACTGGATAGACAACAGCTGGAAACTGGACTAATGTGCATCAAATAATTTCCTTTTTTGGATTTGAAGTAGACTGAAACAAACTGAATGCAATGAAGCCATCAGTTTACTGATCAGTTTTCTTTTCAAGAAACATTTTGTCTCAGCATTCATAATCAGAAATGTTTTGTTTGTTTTTCAGCTTTAGTTTTAGAAACATTTTATGCTATAAAATGTGTGAATTTAATGTGAATGATACTGCTGCTGCACTTTTACAGATTTTCAAATAGAAATAAAAATAAAATAAATAAGCAAAAAAACAAACACATACATATATACACACACATATAT
>JBAMHV010000003.1:5871774-5884502 GCA_037177535.1 Pseudomugil gertrudae
ACACAGCAACCCTTCGGCATATTTGCGGTTTTCTCTGAGAACTTTTAATGCGGTCCTTGTATGGCGGCTGAATGTTCGTATCCTTTGCTTCCGTTGCTAAGGAGGCAAGTCACGTGAATTTGGCAAATGCCCGGATGTCCGTCTCCTTCCATGGGATGGTCAGTACTATATTTGATCAATTCAATGGATGTGCAAAATGTCTCTGCATGCTAGTCCATTAAATTCTAAAACCCACTGAATTCTCTATAGCAATCATCAAAAATAGGGCTACATCCCAACTACTTCGCCAAGATCAGTTTTCAGCATAAAATTAGAAAAAACTGCGGGTGCTTCATATATACATGTATACATGTTCTTTTGGTGACACAAATATTCTCTCTTATGCAGTGTGGATTGCAATAAACACAGCGTTTCTGTTGTATATGTCAGTCCCTGCAGGATTTAGCGATGTTGCAATTGCAGCCATTATTGCAAAATCAAGCAAAGTCAGCTAAATCAGTGAGCCTTTGCAACCGTGCCTAAACTCTGCAACTTTGGGAAAGTTTTTTGTAACTTTTTCTGGAAATAAATATAAATATATTGTCGCTCCTCATGAATTTTCACATTTTAACGCTTGTGTTTGCTTTGGAAATGCTCTGTGCACAAAACCATCAAAGAAGAAGGGGCAAACGTTTTCAGATGGTACCGGGAGAATGTATTTAGATGCCAAAAGAATATTTCTGTACTTTGGGAGAAAAAAAAAAACAAAATGTTTGAATTTGGTAACAAATGTACAGTTGACTAATTAGTCAAATATATTTACATGGAATATTTGCCAAGTAGAATTTGGTATTTATCAAGATGTCTTGGACTAAACGTGAATAAATTGTCAAAATTACCAGTATTTGATACTTAAAATGTGTATTTAAAATATGCATGTATAAATATGTATTGTATGTGTATTATTTATGGAGCTGCACTACTTTTCAATATTTAAAAAAACAGTTGCCACTTATATTGAGGCTTTCAGTGTATATTCTAAAAAAGCTTGGTTGCACTTTGCTTTATAACAGCATTTTTTGATCATATTGTTTCATTGAACCTCTTTAGTAACTATATATTTATAATTTGTTGAAAAAATTCAATTTTATTATTGTAAAAATGATATATTAGGGCTGACAAAGATCGCAAATTTTTATTGCAACTTTTCCAAAAATGACTCGCGAAATCAGGGATTTCAGAAACAATCACGGAAATTTCCCGCGAAATCCTGGAGGGACTGATATGTGGCTTAATTTAGAAGATGATAATTAAAGTCAGGAGATTCCTGAAAACCACAGACATTTAAAACTATATTGTTGCATTTTCATCTTATTTTGTCTTCTGGTTCTCCTCAACAGGACTTCTGTAGTTTTGTATCATTGTTGTTTTTGGATTGATTAACTGGAGGCCGAACTGTAAATCTCAGTGTCTCTCTCCGCTGAGCTGGTACATTCAGCCGGTTCACAATGAATGCTTGACAAACTCAAACTTTAGCCAATAAAACAAATGAACAGACAAAACAAAGTAAAGGAAACAACATGAGTAAAAAGGGAGTTAGCATGATCACAAGCAAATCAAAAGCAATACAGACTGACTGCAGAAGCCTGTTGATTTATAATCAGTCTGCTCTCAAAATATGAGATTTGTGTCAACTTTAGCTTTTCATGAGAAAAGTATGTTTTGCATGTTTAAATGAGTGTCATTTCAGTATAATTAGTATCTCATTACAGTGGACACACTACCACAAATAAATGAGACCACAATGAAGAAAATCTAAGAGGTTCTGATTATTTTGTCCCTTTTAGGTCTGTGTGGGAATGCAACAATGAAACAAATGTTTTCATGTATCCGACACGATTCACTGTCACAGCTGCAGATTAACTGGAGATGAGATGTAGTTTCTCTTTTCTCCAATGTTTAGCCATTATCCCAGGAGCTGACAAACCCTGAGCTTTGTCTCTGCACCTGAATCATGAAGGCATGGATACTATGAAGCTCAGAAGACTAACAGCTAAATATTTTATTGTTATTTTTCCACTGAGAATTTGATCAAACACATTTCTGTCAGTCACTTTTCACTGAAAGCATTTGATAATGCTTAAAACTTTCTGGACTTTTTGTTTGCTAAACAGAGAATGAAAGTGAATTATTTAAAAGAAACTTGATCTGAGATTATCTGCCAAATTCATCTTTGGTCTCATTTATTCCTTGACAATGTTTCTGTGTTCAGAATGAAGTTAAAAATGTTAAAGATGTCCTTCAAACAGCTCTGCTATCATCAGTCCATACTGGAGAAGCTTCTGAAAAAGTTGGCCAGAATGACTGCAAAAACCTCAAACACACAAGCTGATAAATCTTACAAATGCTTCCCATCAGCATCTTCAAATAGTGGAGTAGAAATATTCAGAAAGTGTCACTCTGATAAACGTTTCAAACTTCCAGCTCTTGTATGACCCTCAACATGACTTTGTGCAACATGTGTGACAGCTTCTCTTCCATGTCTTACTTTTCTTGACCTTCTTCTCCTCATCATGCTCGCTGGCGCCCAGCAGGGTGAAGATGATGCCAGTCTGAGAGTTGAGACCGACAGCCGACACTACCATCCTGCCGGATCCTTCCATGACATGAGTCCCTGAAAAAATATTTGAAAAGTTGTAAACTTGTTTTCTCTTTTTTTCCTGAACTGTCATTCTATTCCTGTTGTCTATTTTCCATCACTGATGGAATTTTATTACATCTTTAAGAATATTTTAAAAAAGACGATGTTTTTAAGTGAAAAATAAAACAAAAAGAGTTTTATACCTGCAACATCTGAGTTTTAAGACTGAACTGTTGAGGCACTTACCAGACAGCAACATTGGGTCTTTTTCCAGAGACTTCCGAACCTGGTCAGACTCTCCAGTCAGAGAGCTCTCATCAATCTTCAGGTCGTTGCCTTGGATCAGAATTCCATCAGCAGGCAGCAGGTCTCCTACAGGCAGAGGTCAGAGGGTCTCACACTCAACTAGAGCTTTATGTAACTCTCAGAGGAGAAAGCAAACAACTCCCAACAACTCAGTCTGATTAAAAACAAAACAATCAGATAAATGTGATATTTAAACCAAATTCAGAGCTGTTACAAAGTTAAAAGACAAATGCACCATTTTGGTGTAATTAAAAAATGTGTTCATGACAATACATCCTCATAATGATAGTGAAGATTTCCTCCCAATGTGTCTAAAGACTGGCCCACTATACTGGTGTGTATGATCCATCTAGACGGATCTCTGAGCAGATCAGTCATTAGCAGGAACTATGACAAAACAGATGAACATCACCAATGTAAACCCCCTACAAAGCTTCTTTATTGTTCTCTTTTGTACAGAAAATAAGCAGAAAGATTTGACATCTCTCACCTTGTCTGAGCCCATCTTAGCAGTATTCAAGAGTGGTGTCTATGGTACGTACCGTATTTTATCTGGGCGATGTCTCCAACCACGATCTCCGCTACAGGAATCTGGATCACCTGACCTTTCCGGATCACCGTGAACTTTTGTTCCTGTTCAATGCGACTCTGAAGTCCACGAAACTGCTTCTCTTTGGACCAATCATTAAAAGCTGTGACCAGAACCACAATGATGACTGAGAAAAGGATGGCTGCACCCTCAATCCAGCCAGCCTGGGCCTCCCCCTCATCCTCTGCACCTCCTGAAATTTGGCCACATGCTGATGGTGGTGGTGGGTGAGTAGGGAAAAAATAAGTGGAAAAAAAAGAAAGAAAGAAAAAAAAAGGCTTTAGTAAAAGATTTAGATTATCTTAAACTGTCTTAAATCTCAAAAGAGCATTTTTCAAAACAAGATATTTATGGGATGATAATATTTACATTATTTTTGATTATTACTGGGTAAAAGGTTAAATAAACTAGTATCCTGGAATCTATTTTTCACACCATTATTCTGAGAAATATAAATTATATTAAATTACAGATATTGAAAAGACAAGGTAACAAATTTAGATTTTTATGTATATTCTAAACAGACCTTCAGTGTTGCCCTCTGGGGGGTGGTAAAAAGAAAGACCAAGCGAGATGATTGCAGCGATTTCCAGTATAATGAGTGTGACGTCCTGGAGAGCTTCCCACACAAGCTGCAGGAACGTCTTGGGCTTCTTTGGGGGGATGAAGTTCATTCCAAAAGCTGCATGACGTTTCTCTAAATCGACAGGGTTGCCAGATAGACCTGCAGAAACAAACAAGTTATTAAGATCACCACTCGAGCAGGAAACTGTCAGTGTCAGACTATCCCAGTATTACAGAAAAACCAGGAAAACCGCAACAGGTAAGGCACACTATGCCAAAAGTTGGTCTATTGTAATCATTTATTTTCTGTGCCTGTGTGCATTAAGCCAGCAAAATAATGTATTTTAATGAAAATATTCTTTAATTTTTAAAGCAGCAAACCACAATCTAGCTATGCTGTGGGTAAAAGTTGACACAACTGATCACTTCAATTACCCGGAGCACCCTCCCACAAAAGTCCCTGTGGGACACGGCTTAACGCCTTCTCCAAGTTCCTAAAACACATGTAGACTACTTGAGCTAACTCCCATGCCCCTTTCATCATTCTATATATATATAGTAGTTTCAATTATTTTGCCTTTTATTTGTCTATCTTGTTTTTATTTTACCATCTTTTTTCTATCTATTTCTTGTTCTGTTTTTATTGTAAAGTGTCCTTGGGTGTCCTGAAAGGCGCTTTCAAATAAAATGTATTATTATTATTATTATTATAATGCAAATAAACATATCATATACCTCTGAAATATCTATTTTAAAAAGTCTCCCAGCCAGATGCCTCTGTGGCCCACCTAAAAAGATCTAATCAAAGCTACACACTAGCATTTGTACATCATAGAGCAAATAACACTCAAACTTTATACTTTGTTAAACCTGCAATTACAAAAAAAAAAAGGAATACATTTTTTAAAAATTTTTGTTTATCTGAATTCTTTTCAGGGGCTTCAATCTTAAAAATAAATAAAAGAATAAAATTTTTCCAAAGGATGAACCATTTATCCAGGTCCCATTGTGAGCCTCTAATGCCAGGTTTGGAGTCTGAGACTATTTGTCTGTTCCTGCAATATTCAAAGACAAGTATCAACACGACACCTCCTGATCTAAAAATAAAATTAAATGAGCTTGTATGATGATATGTGAAAAGAAATGTAAATGGGACAGTAATTAATGAAAGGTGAATAAAGCAGAATGCTTAGAGTAAGATTGTAAAAAATGAAAGCAGCTTAAATATCATAAGGCAGTAGGAAGTTATCACGGATCTTGTTCAGTAGAATCTGACTCCAGTGTTTGAAATAAAACAGTGAAAGTGTGTGCTGTAATGAGAGAATGAGGTGCTGACCTCATATGACAAATACAAATAAAGTTCAAAGTAGTGACATGAAATGGAGCAACATGATGAGCAGAAAGACAGTCAGGTGAGATTTTTACTTTTAATAAAGGACTAGCATTTTACAATGATCCACCGCAGTGTGGATCATTGTAAAATGCTGTGTTTTAATGGAAATCACTAAAAGCATCAGATCAGTCGTGTCCAGCTGAAAAGGAAACATGACGAGGTTTTCAAAATACAGTAGTTGTGAAAATCTTTACTATCAATTACGGACACATTTGTGTTGTTAGATGTTGTATGAACAAAGATACTGTATATATAGATGAATGAAGACATGTGCGTGTAGGTGTGTGCACATATCTGAATTAATTAAATGTATTTTTTTATTTTCAATTTATGTATGCATTTATTCTATTGTTAATTGTCCAGGTTGTACCCCGCTTCACACCTATTGCTTGCTGGGATGGGCTCCAGCTACTCACACATTTTTATCATTTTCCCCACCTTTTAATATGCTTTTTTTTCCTTTATCATTTCCTAAAACACACACATGTATGTGTGTTTTGGTAGGTATAAGTTTTGTACAATGATTTTGGCAAGTCTAAAATTAATCAATAAATAGAATCAACACTTCCTCACCCAGTGGTTCAGATCAAAGTCTGGTTTGATCATTGCAATGCCTGTGACTGATGCTGAAGCTGCTGTCATGTAAAAATACAGCATCATAGAAAACCTTCACAGGCTTAGCAACACAAATCTGCTTTTGTCTATTTATTTTTTTAGTTTAATACCGTTATAATTGTGATGGCTGGTTACATCTAGCATCTGGCAGCAGTTTGTTTGTAGAGATTGCCCAAGAGGAGATGCAGATTATGGCTCCAACATGTATATGGTGTTCCAACAAGAGTAGGGACTCACTGCACAATGTTGCAGTCACAGATGTTTATTAATTCCAGCCTCTGGCAGAAATGGACCTTATTGGTCTAAAGCAGAGTCTCGTTCAATCCATGGCTTCTTCAGCCAACATGCAGTTTTATCTATTCACACACACTTTTCCCTTTCATTCATTCTCCCTGTACAATAAAGATTTAAGTCAGTGTCTGTGTGTTGTCAGCTCTGCTTTCTTCATCACTTCTGCATTTTTATTTCACAAGCTGCTTTTGTTGCCATCATTTCAATCAGTTTCACATTAAAACTAGTATACACCTATATTAAGACGAGATATGAAGGAATCAGATACCATAATAAAAATATAAGATCATTTTCAAACAACAGACATGTCTGTGTCACCTTGTTTAAAGCAGCTCTGATGTTTCTGATAAAAGGAGGACGATGACAATTATTCATAAGAGAACAGGTTTAACAGAAAAGTATCATTTACAGAAGGAGAGCAAAGAGGGTGGAGGATGAGCTCAGGACAGTAAACTGGTTTCTGCAGGGTATAAAACTGGACTAAATAATAAACAGCCTCTTCTGCAGAATGTTGTACAGCCTGCGCGTCACAATATTAGGATTTTACTTTTTCTAAAAATATTTTTTTTAAAGTGAATGCTATGTAATGATAAATTGCATACGTTATACTGGTTTATTTGTTTATATTTCCAAGGAAAATTCTGGACCGAAAATACACAGATTTTCAATAGAAGTTAATTATAAAGATGTGAAATGGGAAGAAGGATAGAAGTGTTGCAGGCTCTCTCTCTCTGATGGCTCAGAGAATCCATCTTTGGATACAGCTCGTTCATTTTCAATACAGCTCAATCCAGTTCAGAGTCGCGGGAAAGCTGGAGTCTATCCCAGCTAGTAGCAGGCAAAAGGCTGGGTACACTTGGTCAGGGCACCTGTGCATCACAGCTGTATCCAGGTGTACCAGTTAATTATTTTTAGATTTAGACCATAGGTGTATGCTATTTCTAAGCAACATAATGACTGTAGTTACAGGAAAAAACCTTATTTAATGCAGCTCTCTGGAGACTGTGTAAAGCTCCCTTTGCTAACTGAGTGAAGCATGGAAGGTCGTTGAACAAACTGATCTCTTAATGTGATGAGACATTCTTCAAATAGCAGATCCAACTCACTGACTGCACCTCACACACAGATCACACTTGGCATCAATGGCAGCACTGTATTCTATAGAAGAGTAACTAGGTAGCCAGGTTAGCACAACTTTAGCAATTCAACTTAAATTAAAAGGCTGACGCAACACAGCAAATGTCATTACAAATGAAGACAGTTAAACTGAAACTGGGTAATTGCTGAGTCAATAAATTTACAACGTTGTTATAAACTTATCTTTCGGCTCCCCGAGAGGACTGCCTAATAGACAATTGCTGCAAGGACATCATTCTTCACCATTCCGACCCTTTAACAGCATTTAATGTTTTATAAGAAATTAAGAATAAATCTGCATTTGGATTGGGCTGTACTGGAATGTTAATTTTGTTGATGCCAGGACGCTGACTAATAATAAAAGTAATGATATTATGATTGGCAAAACAACAGGCGATAAATGGACATTTTAGAAAGGGCTAAAATCAGCCAATTTAGTTGACAAGCAATTGGTTGGGCTCTATCCTAAACACCTATACAGCGTGCGCACATCTGTGTGCTTTGATGGGTGCACTTTTAACGTGTTGGCATTTAGGAATTTGTATAAAATGTTGAGGTTTTGACTGTTTAACTGTTCACTTTGGTTTTGTTGTTGCTGCTTTAACTATCTATGGTAGTGGTCTGCAGCTCGATTTAGTCTTGGTCAAGATTTTTCTGAGCACCTGAATTTTGGGCCAAAATAACATCTTCCCAGCTAAAACTTCAATTTTCTGAATAAATTTCATTTTAAAATGTTTATACCTTTATTTAGTTGTGTACTGTGTGTTCAATGCATGAGTTTGTTTTTTTTTTTTTTTTTTACAACGCGGGGGCTCTAGTGTCCTTTATTGTTCAGTAATGGCTGAAAAAGTGGATACGGTAGATGTCGGAGTTGAACTATACACTTAGCTGCATGCAATGAACAGCTGTTTTACCAGGTAAACTAAACACCATGCTTACATGAGTACTCGGCTCAAACAAAAGCAGTTATTTTTGCCTCTTCCTCATCTGGTATTTTTGGTCCTGAAGTGATTAGTGATTTGACTGTTTAGTAACTGTGCTGCTCTGGTCTGCTGCTTCCATTGCCTGAAAACTCCAACAGCTCTTAAACTTTCTGCCTCCAAACGGAGCTCAATAGGGGGAATAGAGAAGAAGTTGCAAATAGGTTCACGGTGAACTCCCTTAACTTTACCCAGCAGTGGTGGAACTAGAAGACCTGTGTGCTGTTTAATGCTAAAGCTTATAGCAAGCATTCACAGCTAAACAGGCAGTTTCTCACAGCTAACTTCCTCCACTTCTAACGCAGTTGACATGATGTGAGTCAATCTCTCTCAAGCTTGACCATTCTTACAAGGAGCATTGAGAAGGTGAAAGCAAGTAATGCCATCACAAACTCTAGAGGTTACTCTTTTATAAAGAGAGCTGCACTACTGAGTTTCTCTGCTGCATCACACCAGACACAAATCGGACTTAATTAGTAGGCTTATGCCAAGTTTGACATCAAACTCAGCATAAGTCTGCCATTTACCCATTAATGAGTGAGGTGTGATGCAGCAGGGAAAACTTAACACTTGCAGAAGTGCGGCTCTCTAGAACTAGAGTTGCCTACCCCTGGTTTGAGATCAATGCATTGTATTGCCTTTAAGCCCACAGGCCGGAGACAAACAGGGAGACCAACCAAACCAACAAATTGCAACATATTAGAAAGACATTTTTACAATTAATAAACACCTGATATAATTAATCATACAAAATTAGACTCTGTTTTCAGTGTCTCTTCTGGGAAAAAATGTCTGATTTTCACTACATTTGATGAAAACTAAATTAAATCTTTTTGTCCCATAAACACTTAAGCATCATTCACATTTATCTTTCAAATGTAACATGTCTTCGGTAGTTAGTAACAGTCCAGATTTATTGGTCTTCATCAAACAGCTTCAGTTTTGTTTGAAGCTATCAATTCCTATATGTGATGTGATGAGATAAAAGCACCGCTGTCCTGTCTCTCTCTTGCCACTGTAGTGACAACATCCGCTGCTAATTGGAATATTCTTAAAATAGCTCTTTATTTAAAGCCTGTATGTTTATTCTATGAAGGTGTTTGTAATACACAAAATGTCTAAATATTGTTTTCCAGAGGCAACATGTCTTCTCAGTACAATATGCCTCCAAATTCTGATAAACATATTAACAGATAGGATGCACAGCTGCATCTCTTGTGTTTGAGGCTTAACCTGGGATGCTAACAGCTATCTCATTGTCCACTCATAAGCTGATTTACAGACTGAAACTAAAAGCATCCGATTAGAGGAGACTACTGCAAACTGCGATAATCTGATCAGCAATAAAGAGCAGCTGGAGTTAAGAGCAGAACAAGTAGTTGTATAAGTCGGAATTAATACTGACCCTTTGCATGAGTTTATAAACCCTGGGTCAAACTGAAACACTCCCCCCCCCCCCCCTTTCTTTTTTTTTAATAGAAACATAATTTGAAGTGTACCATGTAAATCAAACTTTTCAGTGTCAATTTAAGTAACACTGAAGATCAATGTCTTCCTGGAACATGGTTTGTGCAGGAAGAAGAAATCCAGTTTGAGCCGAATTTGGTCACAATACTTGGACTTCAATGTAACATCTTGATAAAATATTGTAAACCATCTGACACCACAGGAAAACTTGCCACAACATTAATGCTTGTTTGCTAATCAGCACTTAAGCTCTGCACATCGATAAATGGTGCCAGGACAAGACAGAAAAATGAACCAGATAAATATGAAAAATAGATTAATCAAATTAAATGGGTCTGCCAGCAAATGTAAACCTGCCAAAAAGTTATGAATTGTCTTGGTGTAGCCAGATAGCTCTGACAGACCTCTCATTCAGGTTCTTTTAGCAGGAGACATTCAGATTCTGTGATGAATGTCTGGAAGCCTAGTGGTATTTCAGATGAGGACTCATCCATGAAAAGCTACAAGGAACTAAAAAACGCAAACCCATGTTGCAGAAGACACCAATTTATTTTGTTTTAGGGATACACTACTAAGGGGACATTGATGCAAAATGTACTTTTTAGCTCTTAAATACATGTTTTTGTGCACTTTAAGTGTTTAGGAATGCAGAAAATACATTTATTCCCTCCTGATGCTGCGTATATATCTTCACACACTTTATGGTCATATTTTTCAGTCTGTTTAATTTTCTCTTTTATGTTATTTTATCTACTACGTCACAATATTTGCTGTGGGTCTGCCAAATAAGGTTGTGCACTTCCAGGTAATCATATTTGTGAATCTGATACGTTGACATTTATAGTTAACTTACCAATAAAATGTTTTTCTGCCAGGAGATTAGCGTATCACTGCTATCAAGCTACAAACATGGTGGAACAGGGTAGAGTCAAACTTTCTGTGACCTGGAAAGAGGCGGGGCATGACATGCCTCATTCACATTTAAAGAGACCACACCAAAACAAGTCGCTCTGATGATGCACCTTAATTACTGCAAGAAATCTCACCACAATAGAGCTACTTTTTCAATATTTTTTCTTGTATGAAAAAACACATTTTACATTTTAATTATTATATAATTTCTGATATAATTAGAAATACACAGATTTTAGTTACCTGACTGCTTGTATTTATTGATGAATATTGTATCAATATCAACAAATCTGAGGATCCAACACATACTGATGCATACAGTTTGGACACATTTCCTCATCGGATTTTATGGATCTTTTTGGTAACTTTTGTCTGGTACTGTTTACATGTAGGACTAATGTACTAGAGCTATAAGCTGTAATTGTTTCCATTGAGTTGCACTTTAAGGTTGCACTCTGCAATAACATGTTCAATTAATGTGTTTAAGTTTTCAAATACTGGGCCAATTTCTACTTTTAACAGCATTACTTATCATTCATTTTAATTAAGATGTTTATCTGACTAAAAATGGTTGCCACAGAGATTGTTTAAAACTAGTGCAATAAAAATATGTTTTACAATAACTGATTACTACAATATTGATCGTGATTATTATTTTAGCCTGATTGTAGTCCCAGTTTTGTCCTCTTCCAACAGCGAAAAAATTAGATATTAGATGAAATTTACATCAGATATTGTTCCCTCCGAATGAAGAAAAAAATTCTAATTCATCCTGCAGACTTGTTTCTGTGTAACCAACAAATCCTGGAAAGTTCATGATTTATTATAAATATTTTATTTTAGTATAAAAATATTTTAAAATATTACAGGAAATATTTGCACCGTATAGTTTCTGTATAGAGGGAATACTGTCATTAAAAATAAACTGCATCGCTTTTTACAAATAAGTTATTTCACTTTTCTCATAAAGAGGAATGTTTAATGTAAAAGTCTGCAATAAACCAGTTTTGAATCCCCTTTTAAATTTGTATGCAATTATGTGGTTACTCTGATTAAAGATGTTGTCCAGCACTGATTAAAAACCAAACCTGATTTAAAAAATAAATAATATAGTTGCATTTTAGGTTTGGTTATATTTTATATGATTATATTTAAAGTTTCATAAAATTTGGTTATGCACCAAAACAATTTTTGCAACATGCTTTAGTGCACAGTCACTCCAAAATGAATTTGAAGGCTTGACTTTACATTTTGGTATGCTGATCAAAAAATGCTAATATGCTGCTGAATATTTTGGTCCAGTTGAATCTGCAACACTTCCTCAGTTAAAGTGTAACTAACCCACCAGACTACTTATTTTTGCTGACAAACTGTCTAAATTGAACTCCAACAATGTTGTCTTGTTACTGTGCAATTTTTGTGTAAACTTGTAAATTAAAAAACTTTGGTCTCAAACAGTCTTAGTGCTGCCCTTTTTGGGTTGAACAGTGGCTGCTGCAGGGGAATTTTCCTATTGGCCGAAGCGGTACATCTTGGTACATGCCTACGTCACAGGCCGCAGTTCTGATATACAAGCGTCTTGCAGACACACGCTCTCTGTGGTGAGTTACGAGTTGGAATTGCGAGCATTATCAAAAGTGTTTATTCAGGTAAGCATTTTATTCATTACTTGTCCATCCATTTTATTCATTCTCTCACACTTGGCTGCACCCTTCTGTGTCTGTCGGCACAGCCCATGTCTGTGGAGTTTTTGAAAATTGGTCTCGGGCATGGTTAGTGTGGGTGCAGCGGGGCTGATCCACACTAGCTCTGGACCTCAGGCTTCTTTGTACTCAACACGCATTCTAAAATAAA
>JBAMHV010000003.1:5884602-5896228 GCA_037177535.1 Pseudomugil gertrudae
ACCTATTTTCTACTGGCTTCTCAGTCTCTGTCCCAAATCAACCAATCAAATCTCTAGCAGCCAAATAACTAAAACAACATAGAAAGCAAATGGCTACAACAGTTAGTCTTTCAGGTGAGTTAGTTACATTTTAAGATGTCTTTTCACCACGCAATAAAAACTGTCTGGCTGTTGTGTTGTGCCGGGCAATTTTGCTTTATTATGAGGAACTTAATACAAATCCCCTTGGTAATCAGAATTCTTTGTTTGTTAATTTTGAAAAAAAATATGTTATAGAGTTTGTATAGTATAGCTAGAGTTGATTGGAGAGGATGGAAAAAACGTTTTTAAAAAATTCACCACATAAAAAACAATGCAACCCAATCACAGATGCTGGATCATCTACTACACGGCCTGCATAAGCTTCCCTCTAGAAGATAAGCCACTACCCGCAGTAGATGCCTCTTCCCCGGGGTCCTCAAAAAGTAGAACAAACAAGAGACATACAAACTGGTCAAAGGTTAAGGCTTAAAAGTCTATGTCTACCAGCATCTGCTTTCCTTAAAAAAAAAAATCTGTTTAATCCAAAGAAAAAATCTACAATCACATACCGAATTGGTAACAAAACCTAAAAAATTTAGGAAAATTTAGGACAACCAGACAAACAGGGCATTTTAACTCGACTGACACTTGCTGACGGTCTCATTTTGTGTGTTTGCATACAAATCTTACATTTAGGTCTCCCTCGCCCCCACTATCTGCAGTGAAAATATAATTATAGTTTCTTCATTAAAGTGAGTAATTTCTAACATGGAAGACACAACTACAAATGTTCTCTGATCACTAAATGGAATAGAGCAATGATCTATGGAGCCATTAGGGGAACGGGCTGGAACTAATTTCAATCCCAGAATGGACCGATGGCAACTGACACACACAAACACTCAAACAGAGGGATCAAAGGATAAGAGAGACAGTAGGAAATCAACAGCATCATGTTGGCCATTTTCTGTTCTCACTCCAATCTCTGACTAAAACCCAAAAGGATAATCTTTTTCACAAAATTAAGAAATCTCACAGACATTTAATTTCTAATAAAGTCTCAGTCAGATTATCATTTGTCTGCTTCCAAGAATCATAAGGAACTTATTATTCACACTGTGGCCAGTTCCACTGAAGTCTCCTGCAGAGACATAGTTTGAAGACATAGTTTGTAATGTCACTAATCAGTAATAAAACCCCAACACCTAACTGAGTGCTGAAAGCCACAGAGAGCAGCAGATTAATCAGTGTCAAGGACTGGAAAAGTTCATACAGCAGTTTTACATCAGGATAGGTATTTGAGATCCTCTACTCTCATAGAGTCCAGAGTCCGGTCACAACTAAACCTCTGAGATCATATTTGGTTCCTAAAGGCCTTGGTTGATGATGTACAACTGTATTGATAACAGATATACCCAAAGGGGGAAAAAGAGGGCAATTAAAGCTGTAACAACTAACTAATCAGGTGGCCACAGAAGTTTACCACTGATAGCTCTATGATGACATTTGTTGAGCAGGGCTAGCATTTTTCCTTGGGTGCAGCCATGCCAAAATATTTCCCTGACATTAAAATCTTTTATTGTCCCTTTGAATGGCTGTCTGCATATTCTGTTCATTCCCTGCTTACCTAAACTCAGAAAAAAATGACTACTTAAGCGAAGGGATGGGTATTCACCTCTGATTGACTCCGAGTCACAGTTGTACACAGTGTTGTATGTTGGTTTGAACTTAAGACCAGTGCACATAAAACATCTGGTACATTAGAGAACAGCAGAAGAGAATTGTTGTGACCAAATCAACTGTAAATCATGGAATACGGTAAAATTTGCTCATGTGGTGATTACCTAATGTCCTCACTATTTAAGAATTTTTCACCACGCCTGAACAAAATTAACCAGAAAAGCTGAATGAGAACTAAATGGGTTCTCTTTCAACATTTGTTTCGGTATCTTACTATGGGACACGCCCCCAGACGCTGTCCCCAGAAGCTGTTTTACATTACGCCAGTCCTGACTGGCCATCTGACGTCGCGTCCGCTCCGGGGAGATACCTCACTCATGTTTTTAGAGAACCGGGGTTAATTCCTTAACCTTAAGTTTTGATGGTTTCATCTGTATGAGGTTGCATGCACTTGGTACCATGCAATTATAAAATGATAATAGGTTTGTTTTTCTTTTTAAAGTGCGGTACAGCTTTATTATAATTACATTCCAAATGGAAATGCACATCATGATTTCACATATTTTTGTATGACAAAGAAAAAAATGTGCTTATTTATCGGTTGATGCAGGACAACTTATCTTTCTATCACGAGAGCTAAAGATGATTGCATTAAACCCTAGTAGTCTTGGGTTAACATTTTTTCACAACTTTTAATTAACTCTCATACCTCATCCCAGTTATTTCTTCCAGACAGTGCCTACATGTGCCAATGTTTTGGTTGTGTGTACCCACAAATGCCATTTGTGTTATAGTCAACCTCCTGGATTTGGTTCGCTTAAAGCAAATCAAGAGCTACATTTTTTTAAATGAACCAAAGTTTGCATTAACAGCTCTCCAAACCCACCAGACCTTCCAGCAAACAAATAAGAACTACTTCCACTGCAGTTAGGGTCAGTTATTCCCTTTCCATTGTATTGGGGGATGCAACACAAGATTCTGGGAAAAAGTTGAAGGGTTTTCATAGCATTTCATAGCTATGACATGACCATGTTATATTGTCTCATGAGGACAGATGCATTATCAATGCAATCAAATCTCAATCATATTCGTTATCAACTGAATGAAGACCGGCTGTTACAAAAGTTTCAAAACTTGTGTTTTATAGTAGTGCATCTGCCTGTGGTGCAGGCGAACTGAGTTTGAATTTCACAGGTAACCTGGGTAAAATATTTGTTTACATATATTTATAAAATGTAAATTTACCATTATATCCAATAGGAAAGTTTGTCTAATCTTTTTTGGGCAGCATAGTGGAGCAGTGGTTAGCGCTTTGTCCAGTGGCCTTTCTGTGTGGAGTTTGCATGTTCTCCCCATGTATGGGTTCTCTCTGGTCACTCGGGCTTCCTCCCATTCACAAGACATGCATGTTAGGTTAATGGATGTGGTTAAAATGACTCCTTATCGTAGCTTTGGCCAAATTTGGCCAAATTATGGCCTTACTGCCAAATGACTGTATTATAGCCTGAACGTGTAGCCACCACAAGAGAAAACTATGCTGTCTTATCTATTCTAAATAAACAAAAAAAAAACTGGCAGAGGAAGAGCACAACAAAAACAACTTACAGCAGTTTCTGGTACCACAGAATTAAACCAGAAAATAAAAATCATATCAACTGGACTTGACCCATTATCTGTGTGCTGTGTATTTGGTTTTGATTATCAAGCCTTGTTAGTAATTACTCAGAAAGACGGAACAGAATCTTACCTTCAATGGGAGATGTCTTCAGGCGACGGCATATGCCCTGCACGTCTCCATAATCATCTTGCACTTTGTTGACGGCCTCAGCACTTCGCAGCTCCATGAGAGATCTCAGATCCTCCATGGTCAACCCAAAGTCCCCGTCATGGTTGCCTTCGGCAACCGAATTTCCTGGAGGATGGTCTGCTGTATTGTTGGCCATGTTGGGCTTCTTCACAGCAGTGTTATTCCGCTGAGTGTTTTTGCTGTAGTGGTCTGAATGTTGACTGTGTCCGTTCACAGGGGATTGTGGGTAGCGTAGTTGTCACAGAAGGCAGGTGGAGAAGACAAATGTAGTGGTTAACCCCTGACCAGGACGTGCATGCTCCTTTTGATCACCATGGAAACAGGGGAGACAACATGTTCTGTTGACTTTACACTGCAGAGAAAAAGGAAACAGGAATGTTTTTAAATATCAGATATAGATTAAAATACGTAGTCTGAGCACAAAGCAACAACACTCAACAAAACTCTCCAATGAAGAAATGTAGAATTTTTAAAACCACAAAAAAGTTATAAGAAATAGTCATATACTGTAATCATAGCAAATACGAATCAAAGATAAGATTCAATAATCAGACCAACAGTGCTGTAAAAGCTGAATATGCACATTCAGGATAACCTCTGGTACTTCATCTGTGAGGAAAACAGAGGGCAAGAATGCACAGCTCTAAGAACTAATCAGCTTTTACAATAGGACTATTTACCAGGGAGATGGTAGAGCTCAAATGCGAGTGTAAAATATTCATAGCTGTGGCAGTCTAACCCACACACCCACAAACACACTGCCAGAAGCAGTGGTGCTGATTCTGGGGTATGTTGTCCTCTGAGCAGTGTGCTGTAATACAGGTGACTCAAGCAGCAGCAGACAGACAGTCATTTTAAAGCTCTGCTCAGACACCATGTGTAATATTGGCTGCTTTAGCAGACTCCCTGTGTGTTCAGAGCCAGTCTTGCAGATGGAGCTTTATTACATCATCACTAATGTTTTATAACAAGAAACCCCTGTGAGAGCGTGTGCATTGGGATAAAAAAAATAAGGAAAGAAAAATAAAACTAAATCAAATAATTTGTATTTCTCTCAGGCATACACACTCAGAATAAGCACGGCAAGTGTTTGCAACAATGTCTTTCACAGGTGGTAAGCTCTCAGAAATTCTCTTTCGAGAGACACAGTCATCATATTCTTTAGATTAAAAGAAGAAAACTGATGCTGTGAACAGTTTTTATTGTGGCAAATGTGTGAAATAAATCACAGCAAGATCTGTGGTCTTGCTGGAAAGACAAAGGAGTAGTCTTTGGTTTATTACAATAATAACTAAATGAAGTGTCAATGCATATCATGTTTAGTAAACATTATTACACAATGAGCTGATGATGTGACTGGAATTAATCTCTTACATCCAAAGAGTCTTTTTAAAGCTTTAGGTTGAAAATGTAAACTAGAATTGCACATCGATCAATAATTATTTTTTCTATACAAACCATTTTGGTATCCAAATAAACGCTTGTGGGATGTTATCAGATGTGAAACCATCCCCACAGGTGCTACTATTTCAAAGTAAATCAAGTTGTTTTGAGGTTTTTTCTGCGCAGATTGACGAGGTTTATAATTATTTCTCATGTTTATTTTTAATAAGTATTTAACACAAATATTGCTCATCGTGTGTGGTTACAAAGAAAAGAAAAAAGAAAATCACTGCATGAAAATGAGATATCTGTTCACAAAGAAAACCAAGATGGAGTTCTGGCATGTAGCTGGACAAACCAATTGATCAACCAATCAGGGCAATGATTCTTCAAGTTTAATAATGAAGAATCCATGTACCCGCACATCCATAGCACCCACGCGTTCTCAGCGTACCTTTGCACATAGGTTGCACTTGTGATGCAAGGTAACAGGATGTATGTGTGAGGTGCAATATTAACTTGAATGCAAGCGGGGCTCGCCAAACAAATGCATGAACATCAGAACCTTTGATGAACAGGAAAACGGAGTAAAAACCAATGGCAGATCATTTAGAACAGTGACTCTTGGATCATGTTAACAGTTACTAGCATTTTTTATAATTATTCGTCTGTGTTGCACAGTGACAGGGAAAGGGTACAAACACCAGACTTTTAAAAAGCCAAGTCAGGTGTGACAAACTGCAGGGCTGATCAAATTCTCATGGATAAACCTTGATCAGCTGACACAAAAGGTTTAAGTTTACACAACACAAACTGAGGGTACTATATATTTACAGCAAACATAAACCAGGCAGGACTAGACCAAAGCCATCACATTTTTAGAGGCAAACTAAGCATTTTAAAACAGCCCTGCAATAAAACCCTCCTAAACCTTAAACATAAGAGTGATTCAAGTAAAAACAAGCAACACCCTGAGTCAGAAGTAGAACAGTCAAGTCAACATTAAAAAGGGAAAAAAAGTATAAAACATCCTATGTGGCTGATCGCAAAAACTGAATTTAGGTTGGCCATGTCATGTTTTACTTTTCCACAAAGATCACAGAAACAAAGGATGGGCTTTTATTGTGATGGAAGTAAGTTAATGCATTCAGCTTATTCCATATAGAGTATGAGTATCTGTTTATTGTCCAATTTGTGTTATGGTTATTGATTCCAGATTAAGTTAGACTGCCATTGCCAGATTCCCAGCCACTCAGATTTTATGCATGTTCAGAAGATAAATAAGAAGTGTGTGTGTACCAGCAGAAATGACTACTTTGAATCTCTGCAGACTTTTACCCTATCTGCAGTCTGATAGGGTTTGTTTTAATGTGCAGGTGTTTAAATTAATTGCTGGTGTATATGTTCATAAATATATTTTGTGATGCAACAATTACAAAAGTCATTCGACATTACCAATTAATAAATACTATGTGTTCATATTCTCTTAATGTTTCAGGGTGAACAGAGAAGAATTTAAAATACGTATTCAGGACCAGACCAGTTGTGTGATATGTAATTTTAAAAATATGTCTCCATGACAGCATGATGAGGGTGTGGCAGCATTTGCTTCAACTAACTAAAGCCAATGGGCAGAATGGTTCTTGTACACCAACATAGCATCCATCATTGACAAACATGCACAGGAAGAGCTCCATATTTTTGTTGAGACCATAATGTCAATTAACATGCCATGAATACAGAGTCAAAAGGAAAGTCTGGTGTGAGAATGAACCATGAGACTAAGGCTGTCTCAATCACTACTTTGCGCACTATGTAGTGCATAAATGTCAATGTAAATGCTAGTGTGCTGATTGAGACACAGCCCATGCCACTAGTGAGCCATTCAGATGGAACAGTCCATATTCTAACAAAAACCAGGTATCCCTTTTTTCTTTACCACTGAAAAAATATCAACTTTTAGGAAAAGATGTGAGCTCAGATGTCATGAAGACTTTGTACACTATACAAGTTTACTGTTGTAAGATATTTAAGAATTGGCCATTGGTTGAGGCATGTCATCACCCAAGACTGGGTGCTGAATCAACATCTGTAGCTGAGTCAGATTACCATTTTTTTGGAACTTACATCTCTTACAAACTTGTCTTCTTGACAAATGTGTTTGTGCAAAAAAAAAATGTTTTAGATAAGTTCAGGTTCTCTACATCTAATGTTTAAGAAAGTTCTTTTCATTCAGACCTGATGCATGCAACATGTCCATTTTACCTTCCAAGCACAATGCAAGATGACAGATAAAATTACAACCAGTTATTTTTAAAACTGTAGACCAACGTAAATAGTCAAGTCAATTATTTTGAACAATACCTAAAGCTTTAACCTCTCAAACTGTTTTTATTTCCCGTTTCCTGTTCTTCCCAAACACATGTTAATGTTATATAATGCTGCTGGAGTATTTGTTCCGAGCCCAATGGCAGCCTTTCCATTTACCTTATCTATTTGTCCTAAAAAATGTTAAAATATTAATGTAAATACAGATTAAGGCCCAATAAAGCTGTTTTCATTAACTGTTTTTTTGTTCCAACACAAATAATGAAACGTCAACTAAAGCATAGACTACAAGTTAGCCAGAAGTCACTGATTTCATCATACACAGAAGTTATGTGATGATTCTGGCTGCAGTTATATTCGTTTGTTCATACCATTAATTAGCCTTGTGGGCAGCTGAATGTCTTGAAAGACATGTGCCAAGAGTGGGAAATAAGAGTTGACTAACAGTGAAGCATGAGTGTTCCTCTAGGAGGCCTCTTATAATTAATGACCAGATTATATTCAGGAGAACTTAAAGTAATAGTCACCATGATTATCAGTCACACTCATTTAAGTGCATGAAAACCTAAATGAAACTGTCATGTTCCCACATCATTTTTAACCATTCCAATAAGCTGACTGACAAATTATTTCTTTTTACTGACATCATCTGATGTGGACAAATCTTTTCCGACGTGCATGTTTTGTTTTGAACTCTTAAAAAGCAAAAAACATTTATTTATGCCTGGTCCTGTAGTAATTTCCAATAAATTAAAGGCTTTTTATTAAAGATTCTGTGCGTCACTGAGTCCTGCCATTACTAAAAATAAGAGGAAAAATGAACATGAAGACAACTGAATCATTACCTGCAATTACTTTCTGTAATTATCCCCAACTAAAATTTCCCAACTGTGCATAGTGCATAGAAACAAACAAGAATACAAGCAGACTGCAAAACCACAAACACATCAGGTGGAGGGAATAGGTAGAATCACTTCCATATTAACCCTCCTCCTCGGAGTTGCACTTCTGTCCTGTTCTTCTGTCCACCTGTTGACACTTTTTATACCAAAGCGGGTCTTTCATTATTAATTTGATCAAATCAGTGTGTCATAACAAGTCAAAAACTTGGAACTAATAAAACACCTGCATAGAGCAAGCACTAGTCAGGAAACATAACTCCTTTTAAATCATCATCAGACCAGCCTTTTTTTTCAGCAGCCAGTATTCTTCTTCCTCCATCTCTGCCTCTGCAGACACACCTGCTCTGCATACTAAAGGAGCAGCCTGCACCACCCTCCTCAACACACACACACACAGACACACATTCAATCACACTATGCAAAGTCTAAGTTGGTCACACCCTCCACACAAAGAAAAACATTTTGTTTTGCTGCACCCAACAAACCCACTCACGCACACAGACTTACACTGTGGCTGCACACAAACATTTCCACATGCAGGTCACATCAAACAGTCAAAACTAAGCGGTGTGTGATTGGTCCAGACCAGAAATGTGAGCGCATTAGAGACGGTGCAGCACAGTGTATCGCACAGTAACCAGAGAGCCCAGGAATGCAGGAGACCACACCCATATCTGCAGTCATGTGACAGGGTGAAAAAAGGAAATCCCACACTGCAGCGAGGAGGAGGGGAGGTATGGACTGACCGTGAAACACACAGGCACTCAGTTCAGTGTTATTGATGCTCTCTAAGGCAGATTCACTGCACAGATATAAAGAAATAAGAACAGAAAATAATTTAAAAAAACAAGTCATCTGTTGAGTCAGATGGGCTTATAAATTGCCTATGTGTTCAAACGTTACTTGACACAGACATAAGCTTATTACGACAGAATCTTGATAACCTGTTGTAAAACTGGCCATTCATGCAGCTAGGTTAGTAGTTTGACTGGGTTCCGACAGATTATTTCAATGTGTGTGTGTATATATATATATATATATACACACACACACACACACACATATATATATACAAAAACAGATTTATATAATATAAATTTTAAGTGGCATTATCTCTTCTTCTCTGCAGTGACTGACACAACAAATATGAAATAGTCCCAAGGAGAAGCAACCCTTTATCCCAGCCATCATTACTGAGTGAAGACATTTAAAACTTCATGGTTTACAGCAGAAAGCTCATTCCAGGGATTCCTGCCTGACTGGCTGGATGAGTGGACAATTTATACAGCCTTATCAGGCCCCACAGTCCATTGTGCTCTTTGTGAGGTTACAATGAGCTGTGTGTCTCAGACCACTTGCATGTTGCAGTAGAGAAATGCAGAAACTGCTAAATATTCATACATGTGCCTAAAGCTTAGCATGTTACTGTACAAATGTCTTTGTCTTTTAGATTTATTCTTCTTTGGAATTTCTTTGGGTCAATTAACTTTTTTTTTTTTTTACCTCTACCTAAAATGTGTTAATTTCCGCTCCCCTTGCATTTAATTTCCTCTATGGGTACAATATCATCATTTTGAATTTAGTCTTTAACTAGGACCAGTGACGTGTTGTGGTTGAAATTACTGAGTAACCTAGGTGACACGTGCACAGCCACGACTTTTTATGTGAAGGACTGGACCTACATATTATCAGAGCATACTATTTTCTTATCATCTTGGATACTTTGGACACCTGAGTTTGTGCAGTTTTTCTGCATTTATGCAAACATTTACACTCACCCTTTTGTTCAAAAAGTAATATTCCCAAACTATCCAGAGAAGTTTATGATCGATGCTTATTGAATATTAAGGCCACATGTAAATGGACTCATACTTATATAGCGCTTTTCCAGTCTTATTGACCACTCAATTACACTACATAGTCACATTCACCCATTCACACACACACACACACCCCGATAGGCA
This sequence comes from Pseudomugil gertrudae, assembly GCA_037177535.1. Classification (NCBI taxonomy): domain Eukaryota; kingdom Metazoa; phylum Chordata; class Actinopteri; order Atheriniformes; family Pseudomugilidae; genus Pseudomugil; species Pseudomugil gertrudae. The sequence continues at coordinate 5,894,688 of JBAMHV010000003.1, forward strand.
CATCGGGGGGCTAGTTGGGGTTCAGTGTCTTGCCCAAGGACACTTCAGCATGTAGTCAGGAGAAACCTGGAATTGAACTCCCAACCTTCCAGTTGAAAGACAACTGCTCTTCCACCTGAGCTACAGCTGCCCCTATAGTACCATGCTCACACACCAAGCACAGAAGCTTTCCATACTTAATCGTCATAAAGCAAAAACTTTCTAAAAATGTGACTTTAGCAATTCAGATCTCAGATCCAGAATAAAACTATTTCAAACCATAAGAAGTTGCGTTTGCAGCAAAGACATTTCACACACCCTACTTGAAAAAAATCTAGAAATCTGAAACACCATTCTTCTGTCTTTAATGGATGCAAAGTTGTCAACAACCATGTGGTAAAGCTTCTCTCTGGCTTTAAGTTCTTCCACACAAATCTGTCCTGTCCACACGTATTTGTCAGGTATGTTTTAATCCTCTATGTGAGGAAAAGCAGCGTGCTGCTGACGTGCTGGTCGGTGGAACAGTGAGCATAAACTGAAGCAACTTGTCGACTTCAGACTGCGTGCTCAGTAGCTCATCCTTACTGTAGCAGTTCTCCTGGTGGCTTGTAAAACGTTTTGTTGCAGTAAAATGTTTGCAATTCATTCTTTAGTTTCTGCTCATCAAAGAAAGAAAATGTTTCATCAGCTGTTTTAACTTGCTGCTAGTAAATAATGATGGCTATATTTGAATTATTTGATCAAATCTCTCCGACTCTGATTGGTTTGATGCAGAGAAGCGACTTGTTTCCCTTGGCAGAAGCCCAGCTAATCACACTTTGGTAGTGCCGTTACATTAGCCTCATCTTATTGGCTGATCCTTCAAAAAACATTCTACAAAGGATGCAAACCTGGCTGAGCCTCCTCGCTGCCTCACTGCTTTAGTAACACCACTAAGGGGCGCTGTTTCAGTTTCGAGAGACGGTGATTTGAAGAACAGTAAATGTAAATCCTCTTTGTTTCTACTCTAAAATGAAATGTTTCAGAATAATAACAGCCATGGTCTTAGGAAAATGTATAAATGATTAAATGTAGGCTACATAAACGAAAGAAAAATACTTTATTCATCTCGGAGGGAAATTCAGTAAACAAATTAAATAAAAAGGAGGTTCAGCTTCCCTTGGCCTCTGGGAGAAAACGCCACTGACTAGGACCTGAATATTTTTACTTTCATCCTTCTTTACAGCTCAGAGGGGACAGCAATAGAACAGTAATATTTCATCTTCAGACAAGGTGTCAACATTAAGACGACCTGACACCAAATTAAAATATATTTTGGTCTTAACACAACTAGTTGCAGTCAACAGGATTTTAAATGCACACTTCTCATACGCATAACCCCTGGATCATTTAAGATATGTAGAAAATTCAAAAACCAGCACAAAGCGGAGATGTAATTTTACACAATTAAAAAGAAAATCAAAACTGTTTCTGAAGGAAAAGACTTGGCATCAGGGTCCGAAATTAACACTCGCCTAGCGCCATATATATATATATATATATATATATATATAATAACAAAG
>JBAMHV010000003.1:5903757-5917712 GCA_037177535.1 Pseudomugil gertrudae
CCAACAGCTTCTTGTCAACCTATTAAGTAATTTCAGTCTGCTGTGTTGGTGCATGGAGACAACAAAAACCTGTTGGATACTGGCCCTCGAGGACCTGAGTTTGACACCCCTGATTTAGAGGATGTATAGCATGAGGAAAATGCAGAGAAAACAACGAAATGGGCCAGTAAAATATTAAGACTTTCTGGCTCACAAAATCCTGGACATCAACTCTCAGAACTACACTGCCACTACTTTTATTGACATTTGTGACTGTTTTATGCGTCTGTCCAGTCCATTAAGAAAGGAGAATGAAGTGTTGCTAGTTTGAGGACTTAGAAAGCCGGCATTATTTGCCACTTAAAAGACGCCAACATCATTAGCAACATTGTATTCAAGAGCAGTAATGCAGTTTTTTAAGGAAATACTAAAGCAATATAGAAAGAGTGGGAAAGACACCAGCTTCCACATCCTCGCATTTTCCTGAGTCGGATTTTGAAATAATCAATGCTCATCTGCGCTGTCCCTCAATACACCCCTTGTAGTTTGATATGCAGTTGTGTTTAGCTCGGAGGGGAAGGGTGAGCTAAATCCATGTCATCTTTCAGCAACCAGAGAGACAAGGATGGCATTGAGTACATCACCCTAGAACACAATCCAGATCCAAATGACCCACACAAGAAAAGCCTAAGGTTTTTATGTTTGCATGGCCCGGGATCCCCTGTTCACAGTAAAAAGTTTCAAGAAGCCAATGAGTATTCACTACCTGGGAGACATGCTTTAAAAAAAACGTAAAGAGGTCTGTACAATTTTAATAAAAGTGTGGCCTTATGTTTTGTGTAACCTCTTTTTTGCCCTCATTAATAGCTTGTGTGTTTATAATAGTTTATTTAAGGGGGGTCTGTCCCAGATTTACACAAACCACAGCATCCAGAGCACAGCTTTGAGTCAACCACTGAATAAAGTGTCGGACGGTTCACACCGCCACATTGTCCATTATTTTCTAATAATGGATACCTCGTCAGGCACTATCCCTTACATAATTTCCAGGGAACTGACAGGAAATAAATGAGAGGAAACAAGTCAATAGTTATGTTTTTTGTTTGTTTTTTTAAATCCATATCCAGTTTGATTACAACGCTTCTGGTTTTAGTGTAAGACAACAGCCATGGTTCAGGAAATAGGTCCTTTAACAATAAGCCTTCACATCTTTTGAGGCACAAAAATGGCAGATTTCAGAGAGAGAAAGAGCTGGCCTTGAACATTTCTCTTACACACAGTCGCACAGCACCTGTTGGATGTATGTGAACAGGGAAGTGAAATCCTAGCTACTGCCAACACAACATGAGGAAACCATTGAGCCTTCACTTCCTGTTGGCTCTCTAACTGCTTTCCATCTGCTCACTTCTTTCTCTTGCTGACGTCTTCTAAGTCTGGAAAAAAGACACAACCCTTCCCCAACATTTTTAAGAGTTACAAAAACATCTATATATGTTTCAAGTGATTGTGTAGACCACCCTTTCCCAAACTGGAGTGCTCAAGATTATTTTAGTGTATCACCAGATCAAGTTAAAAATATAAATGAGAGGTTTGTTTGTTTTGGGGTTTTTTTAACCAGGGATATCAATATTAATTTGTTATTGCAAAGAGATTAATCAGCTAAATTAACATTGATTTTACTGTTGCCTTGTGCATGCTTAGAGTAGGGACTGAAACAAAGTCAAGATTCAATTAAATCTGCAGGTTTTCCTTAACTAGTCTATTTAGTATGAATTGGCTTGAATTAATGCATCTGATGGACAGATGATTATGTGTTTATTGGAACTGGAGGGGGGTAAAAAACAAAAGAATTCCTGTGAGAGTGCAACCAACAACTGTGAGCAGCTGACCAATGTATTTTGGATTAAAACAGCATACCTCACAGACACATTTTGCTGTGGTCCATACGTAAACAAGCAGATGCAAGGTCTGGAGTCAAAAGTTCTCCTGTGCAAAGAAACTGTTGATTATTTCATGCATATATAACAGAATAAAAAAAAATAGCAAAAGGAGAGCTGCATGAGTTTGCATTGCTGATTGAACAGTTTGAGGGTAGAGTGAATGCATCTCTATGTGCACTCAGCACAAGAAAATGCCATGAGAAAAGACTAAGTTCTATTTTACTTTGGGCTGAAGCAGTTTTGTGTACTTTTAATTAGAGCTGGGCAATTAATGAAAAAGAAATTGAAAATTCAAGGGGAAACAAATCAATACAATTACAATTAAATGTGTTTTTATAATCTACTCTATTAAAATGTATTTACAACAAAAAATTATTAAATGAATAAATTAAGAATTAAATTAATTCTCCATGAATGCTAAAACAAAATAAAACATAAATACTAAAAGCGAGGTTATCTGTTCAAATAATCATGCCAGTGATTTGGAGGTCGTATTGCCCACCTTCCTCTACTATCAAGGAAATATTTTGAGCAGAATTGGTACAAAAAGTCAATGAACGCCCTGCTGCATCCAAACTGGCCAAACAAACTTTCAAACGGTTATTCTCCCAGTTTACAGAACATACTTGTCAGAGGCAGCTTTAAGCAGCCCAGTTTAAACACATATTCAGTTCATTTTTACATAAGGTGGGCTTCCAACTCATAGAACCCACAAAAAACAGGAATTAAAAAATATTAGAATACTATGAAGAAATCTGCCAAAATTTTGCATCTACTAAACTCAGTAATGCCAGTTATTAAACTGCTTTGATTTGTTTCAAATGTAACCGGTTGGTTAAATATGGGAAAGACTGCAGACTTGACAACTGGCCAAGAGAGAGTGGAATGAGGTTGTACTCACAGCTTCAAAAACTACCATTCAGATGCATTTGGAGAATGGGCTGCAACTGTTGGGCTCCCCAGGTCAACCCAGCTCCTGGTCCCTGCCTAAAACCTAAACCCTATTGAAACCCCATGTGGTATTAGCAAGAAAATGAGGAGCACAGACCAAAAAACAAAAAAAGAGCTGACAAACATCAAAGAAAATCTGGGCTTCCATAACTCTTACATAGTACCATGATGCATCGAGGCATTGCTTTTTGGAAGAGGGTCCTTAAAAAGAGTAATGTAATTTGTTATCAGACACCTTTAAAAGACGCTTTGCAAAAATACAACATGTTTTAGTCAATTTATTAGTTGTTTCAAAATTCAAAAGAAATTGCCAGAAAATGACCTTGCTTATTGAATTATTTAACTACTGCTTTTCAAATCTGGCATCCTATTGGTTAAAACCTCTATTCTCTGATACACACTCACTCTCGTGCACTTTTTATTGTGTCATCTTTATCAGCTGTTGACATGCTGCAGAGGAATGCCAAGTAAGCTGTGTGCCTTAAACACACACAGATAAATACACACATTCCAGCACATAGTTTATACTAGTGTGGTCTGAATCACACAGCTACTCAGTTCATTGCAGTCTGTTTGTGATTAAATACTCAATGTTAAGGAGACTGCCAGCAAATGTCATTTCTGCCTCCCCTTAAAATAAAAATGAACATTGCAGTGCCAACAAGGTGCTTGCCTTTTCTCATTAGCCAAGCCAATTTTAATTAAACCCATTTTCTATTTAATTAAGACAAACACAAAAGTTTGTACAAAGTAAATTATGCAACTGCTAACCTGTAGGGCTGAAATCAAATACTAGAAACCACTAGATTTTTTGCCAATATCCAATGTGCAGATAATTTACAAGTCGTTTTGCTGGGTTACTCTGCCTCTTCCCTGCAAATTGCTGGGAGAGGCTTGAGCCCCCAGGCGTCCTAGCTTGGAATAGGTGGTACAGAAAAAAAAAGACAATTATTACACAATTTTTTAAAGTTATTTAGTTTTTAAGACATTTTAGAGTTGGCAGGGGCAACATGGGTACACCACTTTGTTAATTCCCATAATGGGGGGTTACCAATCTTGAAAATTTTATCTACATTTTAGATGTTTTTTTTAACAAATAAAATAGATAATAAAAAATATTCAAAACATTACTCCATTTGTACAGGTCTAACTTATGGGAAGAGACAAAAATACAATGATGATGAAATTAAAAACAGTTAGTGGGTATCACAAATTGACCAGCATTACCTGATATGAGTGATGTTCATATCCAACACTCCCACACATTCATGTCAGCAAAAAGTGTTTAAGTTTGTTATGAATGTGATTGTGCCATGTGGATTTGTTAGAATGCAACTGAACACATATGCATAACACCTCTGCAGCAACAGCGTTTCAGAAACAGCACACACACAGCACCTTTACAAGGTGACAGAATCTAAAGTTAGAACAGAAGAAGGTAAACAACTTAAATACTTATTTCACCATGAATGATAGTGATCACAAACTAGTACAGATATTACACATATGCATCCATATACTAAAAGTGAAAAGGATATGGCAATACTCTTTCTACAAAAAAAATGCAATAGCAATAGTAACAATTATGAATAGATGTATCTAATAAAATGGAATTCTTGAAAACAAATCATTAAAAAAAGATTCACAGAAACAAAAATAAATCCCATTGGGATTTCTTCCCATTCCAACTCGTATACCACTTCCCTACCACTGCAATATGTCAAAATGTGCTTAAACAGCTGATGCATTTCATTATTAACAACACTTATAAAAAGTGTTTTGCATGAGATAAGGACAACTTTCACTGAAACTGCATGTTGTTGCAAAAAAAAAGCTGCTCTGGTGTGATAAGCTACATGTCAAACTGTTCCATTACAGTTATGTGATAAACTTCTATATCAAAACGTATGAAAAACGAGAGCCTAAAAATGTTTTAGTCTACTGTGATATTAAGGTTTTGCCTAATTCTTGACGTAATGACAAACAGCCACAGTTTTAACTCAGTAGTACATATCAAGCGTAATTTTTTTTGTTTTCGGTCTATTTCAGCTGCTCTGTGCTGCCACTAAAAAAGCCTACATCTGTAACATGACCATAACAAAAAAATATTTTTATGTAACGGACCTTTTTTTAACTCTAATTTTAAGCATACAATATCAATTTCTTAAACAGCTTCACAGTGTGAATCAGGACCTCCATTATTTGGATTTGATACATATTTAATCATATCTCCTGCTGCTCATCAAATTTTCTGGTTCAACCCACTGCCTTTCAACGTTTATGAGGCCACTAATAAAAACTGTAATGAGGAAACAAATGTAATTACAGAACTGAATTGAATCTTTGACTTACTTATTTGGAACTTAAGTTAGTTGAACGTGATGAAAGCTGAACCTAATCAGATAAGTAGATTTGATCAAATGTGACTGCACAGCAAACCTTATCACGCAGTTAATTGGCAGCTCAGAAATGCAACAAAGAACACAGAAAATCCTTTTTATGAACATTTCTCCAGCTACTCCAACCTTCTAGTCTGTCCCTCTCAAACACACTCCTCCAAACTACCATCCAACTAAATGCTAGCCAAACTGAACATACAACCCTTATGAATGCAAGTATGTGTCAGCAGAGCATTTTCAGGTGACAAAAAACCTGACACCACAGCTTTAGCTGTGCAAAGATTTTAATGCATGTGTAGAAACTAACAGCAAGTCCAATATAATCAACATGTGAACATATTTGTGCTTTTCAAAGTGTTTGTAGTCACTTTCACTTGGCCTCAACAAATGGACCAATGTTGCAGTCATCAGGTAAGATCTCTATAAATGTGCACATGTTGTTCAGACATTACCCACCAAACCTGATATTTCCACAAATCTAAAAATAAAATGTAACCGGGGTTACTGGGTGTACAAAGCAAATGTGTTAGAATTTTTTTAACATCTAGCAAGCTAAAAAAAAGGATATGAAGCTAATTTTGTAAGTCACTGAAGTGAATAAGTTGTCTCTCCATGTGTGTGTTCAAAAGATTTCCTTCCATTTACATTAAGCTGATAAAGATAAAAAAAAGAAAAGTTGCAACCCTTACAAAAGATTAGAAATCAAATACAAAAAGCTGTTGCAAATTATGAACTCCGCACATAAACAACCACACATTCTATGACATGAGACACACACACACACACCATGGCTACAGTAGAACAAATTATGTATTACACAACCACAGTTTTCCATTAATGCTTGATTAGTGCCACAATTTTAATATTTTCTCATGTTTTAACTACAACCACATTTGGTCAAGTTACAGAAGTAAAAATCCAAACTAGAGAAAAACATCATGATGCCAGAATGTGGCAGTATAGACTATAGGGCAATTTGAGAAGAAACAAATATTGACAAAATAAAAAAAATTAAAAGACAGATAATTATCTAAACATTGATAAAGAGATTTAAGAGAAGCCATAGCTATTTTATGCATCAGTGTGTGTTTTTATTTACAGCACACTGCTACTTTCTGTAATAAATAAGGGCAGTCAGATAATGATGAACTCTGCATTTGTAATTATTTCAGTAATCAAACTGAATATCCTGATATTGACAAACAAACATGTGAAACAATGTTATTTTAAACTATATCACTATACCATTCCATTGCAGGAAAATAAAGAAAAAAACAGCTCTCTAGTAGCAAGATTTCTTGCAGATTAAGTGTGTTTTGTCTGTTCAGACTTTCCATAGTCAGATTAGTTGGAATTGCTGGGTTTTATCTGATGTGGTGTTGGCGTCACGGAAAGCAGGTGGGATCAGAAGTAAACTAAGATGCACAGAACCCTATTTCCCTATTTCTGTTAACTGAATCAAAATGCCTAAATTCTGTGTTATGTACAGTTGTTGCAATCACATTCAATCTTTTTGCATATGGCCAAAATGTTTTCGTGCAAGTATTAGTCAATTTGTTACTGAAATCATAAAATAAATTTATGTATATTTAATTAGTTTTACTAATTAAAGATTTCAAGTCAAATTAGCTTTGGATCTTATTGTAACTAAGCTACAGCAAAAACAATTTTTATATATACATATATATATACACACACACATATATATATATATATATATAACAACCATCTTTTCTAAAAAATTGTCCAGCCCTCGACTGTGCTTCTTGTGCTCCTTTTCTCAGCCAACATCGTCTTATCATGATCAAATTTTGATGTAAATCAGGTTGTTGCTTCAACATCTTTATAAAAAGGTCAGAGTGGCATTAGCATTTTGATATTAAACTACTGTATTATTGATCCAGTTTGTTTAAACTGCTTCAGTCTGAGAAAAAAAGCTGCAGTGTTTTGCTCGATCTGTATGATTTACTTGAATGATGAACATTGACAAACAACAGAACATTGTGAGTTTCATGTCCTCTTCCATCAGAGTTAAGTGATATTATATGGACACGTCAGAATTTGATTGATACTTCTGATTATGTTGTAGTGTCTGTCACCTCTTAACAACTGTGCACATGCAACCCAACACTTGACACAAACGATGATTGACACAGAATCAGACTTATCAGCTGGTCACCACTAACTGTTGACCGATTTCAGCCACCAAATATTTGATCAGTGAATTGAAAAGGTGAAGTTAAAAAAAATTCATTTATAAGTCTAAGTAGTAACATGTTGTCACAGTTGTCTATTAAAATGGGGTGGTCTCTTCTCAGCCAGCAGGGATAATAAAATAGTCATGAAGGCCAACAGTGCTATTATACCCAGTAAGACTGGGGCTCTGCAGAGCAGGGAGCATCCGTATGTTAAATGTAGGAATGAGCTTCTAACAGCTGCACCTCATCCATTAATAATTGATGCAGACTTGCATAAGAAAGTGTGCACTGCTGGATCTGGTTTAGAGGGATTCCTTCTGCAGAGGGGTTTCCACTTTTACTGAATTTTAAAATCTCTCCTATGAGCTCTGTTCCTGCTTGTAGTAGCCGTGAAATGATCTCCAACTACCACAGGAGTAGGATGGAGGCCACAGGTGGGAGACTGGATGAAGTCATCACAGTGAAAGACCCAGTATATCCTACTTATCCTGATATTGATATGCCACATGTTTAAAGGTCAAAATACTTTCACACAACAGGACAGCAATCTGACACCCTCATATTGTGGATAATCTGACATGATCTCTCATTCTGTATAACCATACAGATCTAAGATTATAAATAGCAGCTTTTTAAACTAACACATAGACATCAATGTTATGATCCATTGATCATGGCATAGCCACTGAGTTCTACTCAGATTGTACATCAGATGAGCAGAGCCTCGATGATGTCACCCCTAGGTTTCTGAAGAAATTAATTGGAGCACGGCAACTGTTATCACACTTCTTCAATAATTGATTTTTTCTCTTTATTTTTATACTGATGTCAGCTTAATGCATTCATCATTGGATCTTGTGCAAATAAATTTTCCCCCTTTTTTTGTTCAATTGTTTTTGAAAACTGTCATAAAAGGTTGGTATACAACATGATGTGTTGGTAAAAAGCATTCTTCACTTATTTAACTAGTATCTGAAAATAAAACCACAGTTACGCATTGAAGGTTTTCCTTACAGACATAAGTCAGCATCTGTCAACTCCCTGTGGTCATCAGGACCTTAACAGCCGCATCAGATACAAAGAGTGCATTTGTATGTCTGCAGGTAAACATGACTGAACAGTGAACGGTGGGAGCCCTTTGGGCTTGGGAAAAAATATCATGTGTAATAGGGAATAACAATCTGCTTTATATTCAGGGATGGTTTGTTAGTCACTTTATGGGCATATGAACATATAAATCACTGTTTGCTTTGAACTACAGATATTGCATCTCACTATTTTCAGTGCAAGGTGCTGGTTGACAAAAGTATTCATTTATTATTGCTGAACCTTCCCCCTCTCTTTCACTTGAAAAGAAGATCACTTGAACTAACCAACAGTGAAACTCTTCCATCTGTTAAGAACTTTAAAACTGGCATTTATTCTTCAGCAACATGTCACAGCACCTGTCAAATAAACCTGCACCTTACTTTATAGCATCCTCAAATAGGCATACATCACTTCAGAATAAATAACATATTTGTTATGGATTTATGTGAAAGTTTTTTTAAAAAACTTTTGTAAAGGAATAGTTTGATATTTAAATCATATGAATCAGATTTCATACTGATGACAAAAACAACCAACATATCTGTATGCACTTATATTCTTGAGTCTTAAAAAAGCCCCGCCAGTCAGTCAAAAGATTTCTATTAAACAGATTGCGGACAGCACAAGTGATTGTAGCCAGAATATACACATTGATTCCACAAAGTAGGCTACATGTTTAAAAAGGTGGTCATATAATATCTACACTCTGGGGTGAAGTCAACTGATTTTAGATAAGTCACTGAAATGCAACAAAAAAAAAACCTGAATAAATCACAGTCCAACTTCTGAAATGCCCTGAGTAAGTGAATAAATATAGTCTTATTGAGTGGGGTCATTTAAATATTCTTAGGTCTCAGATTTTAAAACATTGGATCCATTTGAACTGCAGTATAACTAGGGCTGCAACGATTTGTTGAAGTTGTCAACAAAAATCAATGGAATTCATTGTCTACTACTGTTGCCAGATGCATTTGTCCAACGGAGTGAGGCATTGTTCGTCATCATGATCTTTGCTGAGAGTCGCACGCATGCGCAATAGCATTTCTGATTTCAGTCTGGTTGTCAGAGGACTGAAGTGACACATTTTCAGATACATGTTGTCTGCTGGTTTATTTATGTGCCACGGTGCATGCACACATAGTTTGTGTGTGGTATTGTAATAAAATCCCACTATGTGAAGTACACAACTCATATAAAAAGAATGGAGGTGCTGTATTATAATATAAAGATGACAAATAACAGACTAGGTAAGTTTGATATTGTTTTTTTAATAGATGTCCTGACTTTGTCCTACTATTATTTTTTCAGTCCAGTACAGAGGGAGAAAATGTGGAGCTGGTGGAGATGTGTAACATTGTCACTGGATATGGGGAAGTGATTCATGTCCGTCTGCTGGTTTAAGTTGTTGTTTTTAAAACAACAGAACTTCTCTGCAATCTTGAAACTGAAGCTTCCCGTTTTATTTAAATGTTCAGTAAAACCTTAAATATTGTTATAAAATAAAGTAATGAAGTGAGATAATATTACAATAAATAACGGCATGCATTCATCTTGTAATACATCCTTGATATCAGTTCCACAGATTACCTGCAGAGCAGATTGTTACTTAGAGGCTAGGTGATGTTTTTCACTTCAAAAATAATCATTAAGAATTAAAAAATTCAGAAAAAAAGTATTCTTCATTAATTTAACATTGAAATAACTTCAAATTGAGGTTTACACGGAATATTAAAAAAAATATTTCTTGGAGCCTTTCCATACCCAAGGTCACCTTAATGAAATTATTTAAAGAAAATTAAATAATTTTAAAACGTAAGGATAAAAACAACACGTTTATTCCACTTCTCTTAATTCGGTTTTAGATCTTGTGGTCAGGAAGGGTTCTGATTGGACAGTAGGCGGACATGACAGAACCTACCTATACCAGAAATAAACAAACTGCACTTCCTGGTTCTTTTTTTAAACCAGTTATACCATAGAAAAACTTAAGTACCGTTTTTGCTACAATTTTGATTATATTATTGAAGTACCAGCTCAACACAAGCATACTACTACACTTTTTTAGTAGCTGAGGAGGAGAAGGAATATCGAGTACCGGAGACGGAAGGCAGAACACTGCGTCATCGCAACAGATTAAGGTAACGAGCAAATGCAGAACGACTGGAATTAACTTAAAGGGAAATAAACATTCATTATAGAGAAAATAATTCAGATTTAAAATTAGAATATAGCAGTCACTTACTTCAGATGTTTAATTCCAAATTGTTGTTTTTATTCAGAATTAGGCATTTACGTTTAGGCAGATTTAACTTTTATTTTTATTTAAAATTCTCATATAAATGTGGCCATTGAATCAGTAGAGCTCAGGGCAATTTGTCCGTCCAAACAGCCTCAAAAGCCAAAGCTGTTTATAGTGATAAGACATCAATCAACTAATCTTTTCAGCCCTAGTTATATCGGATGTAGGCCAGCTTGCCTAAAGCAAATACCACTTAAACTTGATAAAAATACATTTATTGTTAATAAAATCCATAACATTAACCTTCAGGGATCACAAGTGTTATGTAGCATAACATGGGTCATAACTGTAGGAAATTATAATTCATTGACAATAATCACAAGAAGGATTCAGCAAAATATGTATATCACTTTTTTTTTCCCATACCCACTAAATTCTCCTTCATACTGCGACAAAAACATGTTAAACAGTAATAATTTGTCTAACACACATGTTGACTAAACCCTCTGGTTTTTAATAAGATCAAACCATTGAATATAAGCACAGTTTAAAACAAACAAAAATTTTTAAATTCATTGAAAATGACAACCCTCTTAATCAGTATTATACAATGAAATAAAACCAAAAAAACAAGCACAGTAGCCATCAAATAGTAAAGTCTGCTCCCTTCACCATCACTTTGGGTTCAAGATTGTTCAAATAAATGTATGGTTTCAATTCAAAGTTTTGCTCCCTTAAATTTGCTTCTAAGAGCTTCATTTTGGTGAACTGCAGAAAACAGGGGGAGCTATGCCCTCCTTTGGAGGTCACAAGCTGAGGAGGAGTCACGGAAAGCCAAGATGTGGGATCCCCCCTCCTTCCTAACGCAATAAGGCAGGACACACCCAGCAAGAGAGAGGAGGAGATGGATGAAATGAAAGGAGGAAAAAAGAAGCAGAGCCTCTGCTGTTGCTTATCCACCCATCCAAATAGATGACGTCAGGATGGTTCTTCATAGGCTAAACTCGGGTTAATAAAAAACAAAAACGTACTCCGTAATGTTTTCTTTACTTTAACATTGAAGCTAGCGTCAAAGGGTAGAGGCATCATTTACAGTGAAAGTGGTGAGAGACCACTAACGAGCGTATCCAGAATACGCAGCATTCATGGCAACAGTGTGAAGACACAACACCAGACAACTGCAGCAATTAGAAGATACGAGGAATTTAATCAAGTTACCAAGCACGGTGACATTTTTTACAAGTGAAATAGGTTTTTGGTTACCAGTGGAAATTCTGTGGGGTGGGGGGCAAAAAAAACCCATCACAGACAAACTGTTTCCAGACACTGGGGGCCATTCGCTGTCGGCTTGACTCCCGCCTTGCTGCTTCTGCAACAGCCGATACGTGTCTTGTTGCTCGGGGAGTCCCGTGGCAACAGCGCCATTCACAATCAGACTATTTAAGTTAAATCTCCTCATTGGTCGGTTTTCGTAAATCTTTGATAGTCTGAAACCCCTCGGCGGAATCACAGGAAATAATGATTGGATTCGGCACATCTTCACGATATCTTAAAAACCTTGTTTTGCTAAAATGGCAACTTTACCAACTGACATGCACGCAGTGGCTTGAAAATGACTGATGATTGCTGCGTGCCCACTTCAGTTCAAGTTTATAAATCAAATTGATTTTCCGTCCGATACCTTTTCAGTTGAGTTGAATTCTGACTGATTGTACAATATCATATACTTAATAGGGCGTCCAAGACTTGTTGAAAAGATATGCGAACTGCAGTTCAACGCTCGCGTTACACACTAAAGATTAGTCAGCGCTGACTGCAGATGAGAGAAAGGCACGTACCGTGGGCTGTAACCTAGCTAACTATCGGGACGTTAGACGTGGAGAAACGGGAAGAAAACGTGCTTCGGCGTTTTCAAGGACAGTGTTCAGATTAATTTATGTTTGAATGTTTTTAAATAGAAGACAAAATGCTCCTTTATTGATTAATTGAGAAATCCCACCTGTGGATAATCCAGTATTTAACCGTAGTAGCTAATGAGTGGTTTAAAAATATGTGTTTAAAAAAACGAACAGCCTTCTCGAACATTACCCGGATGCTGAACAGTGCGGAAAAGTGGGAACGCCAATGAATCGTTAAAACACGTTAAAATAAACACTTTAACTGTTTCGAACAGACTAGTAACGACAGGTTTGTTGTCCTTCAGCCACAAGTGACACTGGATAAAGGCACACTCGTTGCGAGTAAAGTTTTAAAACCCAGAAATTAGACTTTACCTTTGCTTGGCGAATTTTCGTCCAAATCACGTCCTGTAGCTGTGTCGGTTGGCCAACGTCTTCAATGGGGTTTGTCCATTTCCCAACAGGGCACCGACTTGACAACTGCAGGGGTGGAAAAAAAACCACTGGCAAGCCGTGTGGGAGGGGAAATCTTCAACTTGCTTTTTTTTTTACAACGTTAACACTAGTTTCTTTAAACGTTAACGCAGTCGTCGAAGCATCAGTTGTGCGGTAGCCCCGAGGACAGAAAGCAAACCAAATCCAGAATCAGTCAGAAAACAATCCTTTAAAAGGAAAATATGAACTCAACCTCCCTCTCCTGGCGGAGAGCGTTTACAGAAAATCAGGGCTGGTGCTATGTTAGTGTTGCGAGAAGTGGGCGCGACTCGGTTGGGTCCCGAACTGTCAACCTGGACAAGAAGAAACCGTGGAAAAGAAAAAGCCCACCAACGTCTGTCCCTCGCGCAGAGCTGGGCGCGTGAGAGTGAGGTGAGCGCGTGCTGGGGACCGCGACGGAGGGAGGGACCAGCTCGGGATTACCCCTGTTTTTTTAAGGTGGATCCAGGAGTTAATGAAACAGAAATGGAGCCATTCTCTGTAGCACAGCGGCCCCGGGGTCCACATTCAGGCTAGAAACTTTCACCAGAGAAGATAGAGGCGCATTTCTCACGGAGAAAGAAAATCATGTTTTTCTTTCTTTTCTAATATGTCTAACATGAGATAGTAGAGAGAAGACTGCCGCTGAATAAGCTAAATTAATTCTTCACAACAGAAAAAAATGATCCAAAATTATTATATTTCGACCAAAATATGTAGATAAATATATTAAAATGACAATGTTTAAAAATGGGGGAAATGTTTTTAAAATTATGTTGAACATGTTG
>JBAMHV010000003.1:5922642-5936880 GCA_037177535.1 Pseudomugil gertrudae
AGAAGGATCATTAAACACAGAAGAAAAACAGTATAAAAAACAAAGAAAAAGTCCCGGAGCAGGAACGAATCCTGACAAAAAGAGAGTCAAAAAGAGAAAAAAGTGTTGCACACCTTATTCTTCAACCAATAGAAGTTCTCCAATTGGAGGATGTTGATCTTGTGCAAAACTGGGAAACAATGGTAATTTTGGAGACCTTGCCTACACCACCTGTAGTAAAAACTATTTTTATACAGTCTATGAGTAAAACCTCTAATATTATTTGTTTCACTTTGTCAGTATTTGAGTTTACAAGGAGCACTTTTGATCGGATCAAAAATCCAACCTAAATAAAATTGCATCGTGTAAACCCCTCAGTTTAACTGTTTGTCTAGATTGGAAAGACAGAATTTATTAATCTGACCAAAAGGGGTAGATAAAACCTTTTCACAATCAGATTAACAAGAAAAAAATAACTATACCAGGAGAGGGCAACTCCGGTCCTGTGGCAGTCCTGCAAGTGTTAGGAGTTGCTTTGCTGCAATACATTTAATTAGCAGACTTGTGTGGAGTTTGACATCAAACGTGCCAGCTGGAATCTCTCTGGATTGATTAAAATTAGCAGAAGAATTATTTGAACATGTCAACAAAGCTAGAGCTATGTTGTGCAGAGATAATGTCCACATGTTATACTCTATTTTTTTAAATAGGATTCAATGCTACAGCTGTATCATTACAAAGGGATTTTCATAGTTGTCCTGAATGTTTAAAATGTTATTATCTATTTGATCTATTTTCACACAAATCTGTGTGAAATATTCACATAGACCTTGTGGTTGCAGAGACACACTTATCACATTATGGGTACGCAATCTTAGAGCAGAAGTAAAAAATTAGGCAGCTCAAATGGTTGGGGCAGAGCAGTAACCTCTGTTGGAAAAAAGTGAAGCCTATGCGGAAGTACCATAATTGCAATTCCAAACAGAGCAAATTCCCATAGACCCCCATGTTAAAAAGACCAACTTCACAGCAGACTTAGACATGTTTACAGCCTGTTACAAAAACAACAACAACAATAATAATAATTTGGAATGATAATTTTTAATCTGATTTCTTTTGATTGACAGGTACCCAATATTTACTGGCGAAAAAGCAGCATAAAGCACAGCCACAGGTTTTAGTCCGCTAACAGCAGACTTTAGCTCTAGCTCTCCTACCTCCATTAGCCAAATAAACCTCGCTAGAACCAAGTTAGCTCAGTTAGCTTGTAGCTACAAACATCTTAAAGTTTGATAGATGTCAATCACCCACAGCCCTCAGTGCTCACAGCCCCCCTCTGAGCACCATGTGAGACAGCACACGTGAGACTGCCAAGATGATGATGGTGGGAACACCCCACCAAGTTTTACTTTTGCGCTTCAGAAATCTATGTGTGATGTCACAGAGGCAACATTCATTGTTTGATTTACAGTTTATAGTTAGGACTTATTTCTGTGGAGAATGCAATAAAGAAATCCTGAAAATCTTCATAATTCATCATTCATTATATATTCAATGCCAAGATGGTATTTATATGTTTGTATGGATGTATATAGGTATATGTGTGATGTAAGAGAAACATTACAAGGTGGGAAAAGATTTACTGTCTTCTTTGTTGCAGACCAGAAAGATTATTGTTGACAAAACATTCCGCATGTTGGGGTTTTTATACTGTCTGCTGTAATATTAACTGTCTAACTGCTCTATTGTCTTGAATTTCTTCTGGAAATAATTTGATAAAAAACTATTCTTTTTATCATTGTTTTAGATGTATTCAGTCACATAATAAACAAGAAGTGTGTTAAGTACAAACAACATTTTATAGTGACTGCAAAGACAAAGGCTGAAGCACTATGCTTATAAATAAGCCTGTCCTACTTTAACAAATTAAGCTACCCATAAACATGTGAAAACTTACTGACAATACATGCGTACATCCACATGCACATACATATAGATGCACATACATACACATAAAATCTACAAAAGAAAAAGAAACACAAAAATTGTTCATAGAAAAAAATGCAAAGAAACTAGGTTTAAAACCTAAATATATGGAAGAATATTGTTCTTCTTTGACCCCCTCCTAACTATATTTTTCCATGCCATCCCAACTTTTTCCTTTGGAGGGCTGAACACATTAAACAAAGGATACTTATTATGCTTTTCTGCATTTGTGTGCACCACCAACACAGAATTCAGAATTAGCTTGCTCTATGTCACCTGGAAACAGACACCCTGAAGCTGCCACTCTGCTCAGTGTACTTTACATTAGATAGATGATGATTTATGTGTGGTTTTAAAAACTCATAAAAAGCTTTAAGGAGCTCTTTTCCCAGTAGGTAGAGTGCAAAATGAATTACTAGTGGCCTTATCTGATATTGACAGGGCTACTAATTCTAGGAATATTTCTCAACTTGACAACTCATATACAACGGTTAGCCTAAAGATGTTTAGTAAATGGGGATTCTGATCTATAACCTACATAATCTAAGATGGTGATTTAACTGCTGGAGTCTGTCCAGATACTGGAGAGTAAGCATCCTGACAGACTCAGATCAGGGCAAAAAAGTCACCTCTCCATCTGTTCAGGGCTGCAAAGGCAGCAGGAGCTCACACACACAGAGTAATGTTTCCGTCACTTCAGAGGACAAAACATTGGCTCACATCAGTTTCCTGGAGGAAACACCACTAACACGAGCTCCACCCTCACACGGACCTTAAGCAAAGCCTTCACCTTGAAATTGAATGATTTACATGATGAGACTTGTCTCTTGTCTTCTAACAGGTGGTGAGACCTCATAGTGTGACAGCATGGATATATTTATGTCCTCACAACATGAGTAATCCACGTATACACACACATATGCACACACATACAAACAAATGGGTACAGGAGAGTGAACACTTGAAATTCTCCCAAAATATCCTTTTGACAGCATCAGTAGCCACAGCATGTCTGAGTCAGGCTGCGTCTGCAGAGGACATGCAGCCAGGGGTCTACCACCATTTCTTAGACCTCTGTCACAGTCAGCGAAATAACATGATGGGAGTGTTAAAGTTTTACATTACTGCATTCTGTCTATCACTAAAGATTGTTTTTCATTTGCCACTTTTGGCCATGTAAATAAAAACTTGTAGCTTTAAAGAAACAATTAAAAAACACTAGCAGTATTACCTGGTGTTATAGGATGCTTATTAACAACCTTATTAAAGATGTGTGTTATCTGCATTAAAAATGATCACAGCGGCATAGGCTGAGGCAAGCTGCTGCCTGATCTTCCTGTCTGCAGAGTAATAGCATCATAGATCACACTGTGATGTGTTATTGGTGCTTCTGCCCTGCAGTGTGACAGATACAAAAGACTGATTCCACCTGCTGCTCAGAGTAACTGCAGCACCGAGCAGCAGCATTGGAATTTTATGGAAACACCACTTTATAGTGGATTGTAAAACACAAATACTCCTTCATTTTCCTTTTTTTCTAACACCCAGCCATTTTTCGAAAGGTCTAAAAGAGCTAAACTGTTTCCCATGCCACAACAAAATCTTAATATATCAGACTAAATATTGTTCACAGCACACATCATGATAAATAACTTTATATACACAAACGGTACCCCAACCTCAAACTATTATCCAACACTTAAACCAAACCCCCAAACAGCTTATCCCCTCCCCATGTGTCTCATGGCTTCTGCCAGAGCCTTTAAGGAGTGTTCAGATCCTGAGAAAACTTTTACCCAAATACATTGGCAAGGGCTCCAGGTGGGTGGGTACACAGTTCATGTCACCATTAGCTTGTAATGGTCAGATGAAGTTTCATGAAGCAAAATGTTGTGGAAAAGGGTTCATTTCTCAACCCGCTGCCAAAGAGTCTCAAATGGCAGCTTTGATTTAGTAAAATGCTGCATTTTATGTCAGAAAAAAGAAAATGTGATCAATGACCATAGAATTAGTTTATATCGTTGTACTTACTACTAAGTATTTCATGACTATATTGTATCACGTTGGCTACATTAGACTAACTTAGATCAATGCTTCATTCATTCTCAGGGGGAAATTGATCAAACTCATAAAGCCCAATGTGTGAACTGAGCTGCCCATCCACATTACTAACCTAATGCTTTGATTAATTGATCTGTACAATATCTGTGAAAGCATTTACATATATATATATTAATGTACATGGGCTGAACTGTTCGTTTATATGGCTGAATCCTGAAAATACGGTGGTGTGTCACATAATATAATGTCAGGAGGAGTAATTGATGAATGTCCCAAGTGGGCAGAATGACATTCATGCAGAAGATTTGTGCACACACTCGGAGGCACCAATCACAACATACAGGATACCATAATGACAGGGAGAAACTCTGCTAACATACTCTACCAAGCATCAGCAGGTAAACAAATTTCTACAGAGTACAGAAATTCCCATTTTGGAGGCCACGTTGGCATATAGGGAACCGGTTTCTGCAGCACAGTCAACAAGAGCTGGAACAGAAAATGATTATCCATTAATGCAGATGGTCACATTCAGTAGAGTCTTAGAGGGGTCTTTGAGTCTTTAAGGGGGGGTGGCACAGCTGATAGTGTGGTGCAACTAGAACGACCTGCCACTCAACACGTCCAAAACCAAGGATGTAATCATAGACGTTAGGATTACCTTAACTGCTGGTTGCCCTGGTCTCGTGTGGGCCTGGCCTGCCTCTGACTTTGGAGGGAGGGGGTGGACTCTGCATGATCACCTCTCTCTGAGCACTTTTCAACCCGCACGCTCGGCATGATCACAGTCACTGAGATGTTCTTTAGGTTTATCCAGGTTCAACATGTTTTGCTTGTTCATTTATGGTGTAGGTAGCACTTGTAGATTTTTAACCCTCTGTGGGGCCCCGGGAGAGATTTATTTTGTTTTGTGTGCAGGTGTGGCGAATGGAGCGGCATTTGATCGGATTGCAGTGTTTCCTTTGTGGTGTCTCTCTCTTCTCTTTGTGTTTCTCTTTTTTTATTTTGTTTTTTTTTACTATCTTCTGTCTTTCTATCCTCTCTTCTTTTCCGGTCGGTCCAGCTAAATACATAAATCATATGGAACACATAATACCAAGAGGATCTCTGTATATACTGTATATATATATACTGTATGATGATCCTCTTGGAAGAGCAAATTTGCTCAGCACAATACAGCAGCCAGACAATCATTCTGACTGCTTTGATGCTGGACAAGAAAAAATAAAAAATAGATGTTAGATGTTAATAGACTGATCACTCAACAGGGCTGTGTGGAGGAGGTAGCAGACTCCCACTTCCTGGGGGTCCACATGGAGGAGGGCTTGACATGGGAAGTGAATCCTGCTGAGCTGCTGAAAAAGGCCCAGCAGAGACTTTCCTTCTTGAGAGTGCTCAGGAAGAACAACACTGCACAGAGACTGTTGGCATCCTTTTAGCTTTGCTCTACTGAGAGCATATTGACGTACAGTGTTTGTGGTTAAGCAGCAATGCAGCATCACAGAGGAAGGTCCTGCCAGAGGGTCATTAGCTCAGCCCAAAAAATCATAAGTTGGACACTCCCCCACACTGGAGGAACTGCACAGTTCCTGCTGCCTCTAAAGGGTGCAGAACATTATCAGAGATTGATCCCACCCTGGTCACAGTCTGTTAGATCCTGCTGCCATCAGGCAGACGGTGCAGATGTATTAAACAGGACAAACAATGAGAAATAGCTGTTACCCAACTGCAGTAAATGCACTTAATGCTGCTAAGAGATGTGCATTTGTGCATTTTTACAGTTTACTTTTTATTTTTATGTGGTTATTTGTGTTTTTAAAAGGGATTTTATGTGACTGAATGAATAAATGACATCAAGGTTTCCACTTTTAATTTTATTGTACCATGTATAAAACCTATTCTGATTCTAATGTGTGTTCAAATGGAGCAAGCAAAAAGAAGAGAAAACACACTGTGTTACTGAAGCTTCTTTCAGTAGCTTGACCGCAACAGATTTACCCATACAGTACCACAGGAAAGCAGACTAACTGGCACCAGCTGAAGCACAGAACCAAGTTTTAAAGAGCCGTCACAAGTGAGCTACACGAGCCATCAATTAATACCTGTTGGCCACAGCCAGTGGAAAGCCAGAGCCAACCACGCAGGGCAATACTTAACAAAACCCAACACTTTATTTCTTTTGGGTGTCATTTTGCACAGGAGGCAGAAAAAATAGGCTTTGAGTCAGAGATTTAAGTAGCTTCGAGGCAGTCAACATGTTTATGCATCCAGCATAGTGTTTTAATGTACAGGAGAGGTTTCTACTCATTTTTTAAATAAAAAAACTGCATTGTTTAGGTTTAGATGATGTCTCTCTTTCTTCTTACTTTAAAAACAATTTCTTCAGCCTTTGTCAACAACAGTCTGTCACATGGCACAGAAGAGGCCAGGGCAAGATCTGAACCAGTGATGTCACTCCTCTGACATGGGATACAAGCCCTAATGTGCATACTATGCAGCGATACTTCCTGGATTACTGGACACATTCTCCAAATTCGGCACAGTACTGCCGATCACATCATGCACACCTAGACTTGAGGAGTGGAAACTTTACAAACACCTCTGGAATCTGCAAGACAAGATGACATCTATATTTACATTCTTCAATAAATATCAATTAATTATTAAAACTTTTTGTATGCAAATCAAAGTGCAGATGTCCATGAATTATGGGCTTTAAAATTAAATGCTTCACACTTTTTTTATGTTATGAACTGCTGCTTTGTTGCAGTTATGCAATGACAAACTTAAAATGGGATGCGAGTAAATTCAAAGATAGAAGAGCATAAAACTGTACAGCAAAAAAGTATTCAGAACCTGAAGTTAGACCAATGCGCCACTTTTCAACAGGTCAGTAATTGGGCTTTTGTCGCATTTAGAAAGTCTGAGTAATGGGGACTGGAAACTACAGAAATGTAAATGAATTCAATGGAAGCACTAAAATGTTCATATGCTTGTCATGGCTCTGCAGGTTTGGCAGGTGTGGGCGTTTCTATATGGGTGTGTGTTTCTTACAGGCAGACTCATAAACGTTACTCTTTTGTTGCTGAAGGTGGGTACAGTCCAGTACACAGAGAGATGGAGATGTGTAACATTGTCACTGGATATGGGGAAGTGATACACGTCTGTCTGCTGGTTTAAGTTGTGTTGTGCAGAAGTTCCCTGGAATCTTAAAACTAAGGTTGTTTTATTTAAATGTTCGGTAAATGTTCATCCACTCCACCTGTTTCTCAGAGTTTCTGTTTCTTCCCCACGGTTTATTAGTTCTTTTGTAGTAGGTATTCTTGTTTCCGTTGCTGGTTTCTCTACGTAAGTTATAATTAATATCTGGATCTGCACCATTCTGTCTCCTGCCTCCTGCCTGCCTGCCTGCCTGCTGTCAGGGAACAGAGCAGATCATTACTAAAAAAGAACTACTGGGAACCTTAAAAGAATAAACATTACTAAAAAATATTTAATACATATGATAGAGAACAATATGAAAACATCAAAGTTTATTTTGACTATTGAATAACTGAATAATTATAACTGTAGAGATAAATACACGCTGAGGTATTTTGTAAAACAAACTGACCTGACAGGTCTCATTCTTTTTACCGTAACTACTGATTACAGAGGCATTTCGTTACAGGATCCATTTAACATGAAAGAAAACAGCAGAATCACAGTCTCACTACATGTGAATATTAGAGAAATCACATTTTCTTTATTTGTGTACTTGAATAAAAATGTTTCAAAATGTTCGAGTCAAAACGAAAATTATCTTTGAAAATCTATTGAAGGTGTAGATAACGTTACAGTAGACGAGGAGGACAGATAGAAGAAGACAGCAAAAAGCAGAGAAAAGAGTGGAGGACAGGAGAAACTGGGTAGGGTGAAATATATAAGTTGTTCCCCCTTTTAAGATAAATTTTGGTCACTTAACATGTGTGATGTGGTGATATATGTTCTTCGTTTGTATTGTTTTATAATGTGAAACAAATTATTGGAAGAAATAGTTGTTAAAATACAACTTATTTACATTTCTTTGGCTTTTACTCTGAAAATTCCCTGCACAAATATAGCTATCATCACACTGGTATCAACTAATAGTGATGCTAGTTTAGGTACGGATGATATCGATCCCATCCCTATGGTTTCAGGTCTTCAAACTGGCTCTGGTTTTCTTCAGAATCTGGTGGGCAAGAGCAGCAGAGGCAGGGAAAGAAAATTCCATGTTTTTGTGTGCAGGGTCAGAAATAACATTTTAAGAAACAAAATGACGATGTACAACAAATCGACGTATTAAATACTTACCAAACAGAAATGAGTATAATTACTATATAATAACTAAACGTCAGATGATCTAACTAGAACTTGGCAACTGACTCGGAAACTGACTTTGGAAATCATAAACTTTTTTCCTCAACGACAGCTTTTGGACCCATTCGACCCTGCTGTAAAGCTTGCACATATGAAAGTCCATGAAATCACTCCATAGACCTCTACATATTCTGGCAGAGAGTGTGTGGATTTATTCACTCATGCTCTCTTTAAATTTCACAACAGAACAAAAAAGCAGTGTCCATGGCACGCACATTTTCCACTTTACAGAAATGAAGTGACTCAACATCGGCATCCACCAATGATAAAATGATGGAGGGGAAAGAAAAAAAGAGTCCATTATAAGCTGAAAAAGGGGAGTGGTTTCAGATCCAGCCCAGATCTGCTCTGGAAGAACTGAACAGACTCCAGTTGTAACGTTTACTACAGCTTTCATCATTCCTGACTAACCCTGTCTACTCGGAGCTCGTTCAGTCTGTGGCTTGTAGTTTCATTCATGATGCAGTGAGGTTCAAGTGCTGAAAGCTCAGCTAAGTGCTCCCTGAAGAACCACCTGGATTTGATCACGTGGGGAGATGTGAATGTGTGAATGAGATTAGATTTTTATGCTTCATTCTTATTGTTTCCATCTTTTTTTTTTGGTAACTCGAATCCAATATGTCCATAAAAGATAGAAGAGATAAGAATAAAGGAAACTTTGAGGAGGCAGTAAAGAGAAAAAAAGTGTTTCTGTTCAATGCTTCCAGCTTTCATCTTGACTTTGCACGTCAGCTGCAGGCTTCCACAAGGTCTTATGAGTGGGAGTTTTCTGTGAAAAGGTACAACAGCAGGAGCCCATTGAAACCTTCGATTGGATGGTAAAGTCATTGATCAGCAGTCCTGCTGATGTGAAGTGCAGAAACTTTTCAGCATTAATGTTAATTATGAAATGGGGGCTGTGATTCAAATCCATCAAGCTTATGTAACGCTGTGACTTCCTGGGGTCAGAATCCACCTACACTGCAGCTATCTGAAAACACACAGCATTTAGACAACTACTTGAGGTGGAAACACATAAATCTCTCCATATATGCACTGACAAGGGTAACTGGATGTTGTATCCATGGCTACCTTCTCACGTAATCTGCATTATTTTTATCACAAAAGCCTTTCTGTCTTTCCTCCTGAGCCTCCTGCTAGCATGATGGGTGATATACACAGATTCACTTCCATATGTGAAGAAACCAAAACTAACACAGTAACACACACAGAGCTTCTTATTGTAATCAAACTGTAGGATGTGGAAACAACTGAAATGATCCTGATTCAAACAGACAGGTGAGAAGCTGCAGAGCTTTTCTGTGTAAGATAAGTTGTTCTTCCTCTGACATGGGACATTGCAGCCAGCAGAGACATTTTCTTGCAGGATGTGTTTGGCACAAAACAACACATCAATCATGCATAACTATTAGTTATTCAGAACAAAAATATTTGAGATGTAAAGGTTCCTTTTAAATGGTAAGTTGTTTGCTGTCAGGTAGTGTCAGCGTGTTCTGATGTCGGCCATATTGTGTCCCAAATTCCACAGCAATCCACATCCGGTTCAGGGACTAACCAGCTGGTACCGACCTCTGTTAAAATGACGCCACTAGACATCTGGGAAGGAGAATTTCTAAGGGAGGTGGGCACAACAAAAATAAGAAAAAAACCTTTATAAATGACATTGCTGCAGTAGTAAAACAGAAAGATTGGATGAATTGACTTAATTTAAAGAGATAAAATAAATAAATAAAATTATTATTAAATAAAGCACTTTGAGATGTCCTGTACATGAAAGGTGCTATATAAATAAATTTGTCTTGTCTTAATTTCAGCCCGTCAGAACTCCTAAAGGGTGTTCTGTAGAACACTTAATCTCGTTAATGGGTCAACATTGGACAGAACTAGTTCAGGAGAGACGTTTAATCTAGATTTCAGGGAGAAAATCTAAAACCTGCAGGACTTTGGCCCTTAGGTCTGGAGCTGGACACTACTCTAATTGTGTTGTTTTATCATCTAATTGTTTCTGGAAGTCATTTTTCTCAAAGGGAATGACAGCGTGATCTTGTTTTTCTAAATGGAATAATTATATTTTTGTAAGGAAATGTGCATTTAAGTATTTACTGTGTAACCTTTGGTCTCTAGAGGTGCTGAACCTGTCACTTTCCACAGGTCACAAAACACTGTCGCAAAATAAACAATCTCAGTTCTTGTGTTGAAGCACTGCTTTCTAGTGAACAGCGTAAGAAAATCATATAACTAAACCAGGTCACTTGCAAATTGTTCTCAGAATTTATAGGAAATGTACTATTGCATGCAAACCACCTGAACTTGCATAAAATATATGTTAGCTTTGGTCTGTAGCCAATTAGCTTCCACTAAACAGCAAATAAAGACACAGACATCTCTTGCAACGTTCTGCCACTCATCGGGCGCTTACTGCCATTGTTTTAAATAAACACTGGCTGAATGATGTTTAAAAAGTAAATCATATTTTGATGCATTTACACAAGAGCTAACTTTACTAGTCTAATAATACTGAGGCAACCAGAGTGCATTTTGTATCCACACTGTTGCTTCAGCAGACTCCGAGGAAGAAATTCTTTTCCAAGGACGACTCGTGTGTTTCCTCTTGAGCAATCTCTTTCCTGCTTTCACTTTATGACCTCTTCAGAAACAGTTTTCACCTTCTTACTTTGTTCAGCCACAAACTTTCGTTTAAAGAGGAGTAAAAAGTAACACCAAGCAGAGCCCTTTGTGGTTATAGAGAGAGAGAGAGGAAAAGCAGAGACGGATCCGCTCCTGCAATACTACTGTAGATATTTTCTATTATGGTTTTCACAAAATAAAAGTGATATTTGAAAAGTTTTGATAAACTATCATTTCAGTTTGCAGGTGTTTCCACTGAATAGTGTTTAGTGGATAACCTAATGAGATTTCATAAGATTTGCAGCTCACATGTGCATTATTTGAAGGTTTTCTGCTCGCTTCAGTATAATTCCCACGACTTTTCAAAGCCATTCTTCCTACTACTCATTTCTTATTTATTGTAAAACTCTGTCTTTCCCATTTATTTGCTCCATACCGTGTCATTTTAGCCAGTCGTGTGACCTGTTACGTCACATCCGGGGACACTTAAATACAGAAATGTGCTTCTATTACACTTTTGCAGTAAACTTCTGTAAAGAAACATCTGAAAACGAAAAAAGCCTAAAAACTTTTGAAAGTTTTTTAAATGCAGGCATTTCCATTATCATTTTCGTTTGTGATATCTAGGTTATGCACAATGTTGGCTGTAGGCTAATGACATTAGCCTACAGTACAAGGTGGGAAACTTTTATCTTAGATTTATGTTTTGGCTGTAGTTGCTTCAAGCAAGAACACAGATCTCTGGATGTCTTTCAATGGCTGTATTTGAATCTCAATAAATGAAATTAAATGAAAGATACTTTGTTAATCTCAGAGAGAAATTCACATTTACAACAGCTTTTTGGGTCACTGGTGATCCAGGGGTTGTTACTGGGGAGGCACCTCACTGTTTTTGTTGGAACGGTGCTGTCCGCACAGAAGTTTATATAATAATAATAATATACACTTCTTATTGAACTATTTCAATATTAACTGTCACTTTAAGGCCTTAAGATACTCAGTGTTTCCAGTCAGCTGTCCAGTATACATTTTTAACAGTTACAGGTGTAGTAGTGGTAAAAGTATTTGTTTGTTTTATTTACAGTAGTTCCACATTTAGCCAGTAGGTGAAGCCCACCTCCAATCCATTCATCCATCCATCCATCCATTTTCTACTGCTTTTCCCTGAATGGGGTCGCGGGGGGGCTGGAGCCAATCCCAGCTCACAACGGGCGAGAGGCGGGGTACACCCTGGACAGGTCGCCAGTCTATCACAGGGCCGGCTTGTTGGACCCTATAAGCAAAAATTCCCAGGTTGACGTAGATGTTTGCACCCCCTCCCCGACATGACGACTGAGTATTATATTAAATGGGTCATCCTGCAGCCATCCTTTAAGGCTGGAAACGGTCAGAATCGTCTTAAATCAGAGGATAACGTGGTTTCTGGTGGATTTGTTTCCCCGCTGTGACGTCCTAACCCCGTGTCAGAACCAGATTTAGATGTTGCTGTAACCCAAACTCTGTGATATCACCATGTTTGTCACATGTGGGTGCCGACATCCTGTCCTGCTTCATTAGGAGACATTATGACCTAATGCAGGAGACATTCCACTCTTGCTCTGTGTGGCTTATAGGACACATTGTAACTGAAAAATGTGTTGAATGTTTCAGTTGTTGCTGTATGAAGGATCTGTGTTATACCCGTCTGTCTGACTGGATAAATGTAAACACACGGATCTAATGATGTTTTCCAAACAAACGCCTGAGTGTTCATGTCCTGTATGAAGGTAGAAGATGGGGACAGACGTAGGAGACTGCTCAGATGTCCTGCAGGAACCAGAGGAAGGATGGATTTAAAAGAGGAGTGAAGACAGAGTGAGAATTATAAAGATGTAAAATAAGGTCTGACTGACTCAGATCAGGGAAAAAGATTATTGCATAAGAGCAAGGAGACAATGGACCTGCAGGACACGTCCAGACTTTCTGTCACTTCATTAAAGCTTCTTGAAGGTAAATGAGAAATCCTTCTTAGATGACAATGTGTGACACAAAGCTTGATCTGATGCGTTGCTATGACGATGCAACCTGACTGGTACGTCACCAGGTCCTGAGCTAAGACTAACCCAAACCTCAGCTGAAGAAAAGTTTAATAAAGGAGAGCTGGAGGAAAGACAATGCTGCCATTTTGTTTTAAGCCTCTTGTATATTAAAATACGTCCCGCTCCACCTGAGTCTGCAGCTTCACGTGCTGCATTTACCTCGAGAATGGGAAACAAATCTGCATTTTTCTTCGCTGCTAAAATCAGATGTCATCATAATGTGTACGGCTCACTTACCTGCACATAAAAACAAACTGAAGTATGTTTTCACCTTCCAGCATGTTCTGTTTTCACTCATCGGACCAGTTAGCAATGGCCCACAATGAGATTGTAGCTAAAAGAGGAAGAGTAACCCTCCAGCTGCTCCACCTGCAGATGAGAAAAATGAAAACTTCTGGGAATAAATTTCCAGTTGGTGCTTTTTGTTTGTGGTCTGAGCTGTAATCAGAAGCTCTGAGGGGAACTGAGTACCACAGAGGAGGCGGAGTCTGAAGAAGAGATGAGAGTCACTGCTTGCCCCTTGTTACGACCCCCATGGAGTCAAGGGGTTAAAACGGTGAAATAACACAAAACAATCCAGGCTAAAATATTCTCTAACAATTTAAGATTACTAAACCAAAATCCAAAAACCACAACTCAAAAATCACTGTATTCGCAGCCAAAAACAAACCAAAACCAAGCTCAAAGATACGATACCCAGGGTTTTCCCACAGGTTTCAAACACAGTCTCTCACAAAGTCTGAAGGCAAACGCCAGGTTGGCACACTGGGTCATTATGCTGTTTGGACCTGGGCCTCCTGAAGCAATACACCAAACCTGCAGTCACCAACCTTGGCGTCACTATAGACAGCCATTTTAATTTTGACAAACAAATTAATTCAGTTGTTAAATCAGGATTTTATCATCTTCGGCTTTTATCCAAAGTTAAATCTTTTTTATCCGCTAAACAATGCGAACAAGTCATGCACGCTTTTATCTTGACCCGTCTGGAATACTGCAACGCGCTTTACATTGGCATCAGTCACAATGCACTTTATCGGCTACAGTTAGTCCAGAACGCAGCAGCGCGTCTTTTAACAGGAACTAAAAAACGGGAACATATATC
>JBAMHV010000003.1:5966544-5976608 GCA_037177535.1 Pseudomugil gertrudae
TTTTTTTTCAAGCAATGACTGCTGTCATTATTAGTTTTCTACAAAGTATCTTTTATTTTTTTTATTTATTTTAATTTTATTTTATTTTTTTTAAGATATTAGTGCTTACAATTATGTTATCATTTTTGTATGTATTTCTGTTTTTTGGGGTTGATGTTAAAAAAACAAAACAAAGTACAGCCATTAATGTATCTTTTGTACGTACTCTGTAAATTGCTGTTGGAAAAATAAAATGTAAAAAAAAAAAAGAAAACAGGGGGATATTCCAAAAAGTGGTTTTACTGGTTTAGTCCATTAGGTTAACCTACACTGTATTCAAAGGATTTCGCTTCCAAACTATAAGATAAAACAGAAACTTGCTGTGAACATATCCTGGTAAGGGGTATGTTTTATTCAGGCTATACCCAACTTCTTTTTAAAAAAGATATGTGTTGAATCTATCATAACCACTTTTAGTAAAAGAAATGAACTAAAAACTAAATTTTAAATATTGTTTTTCATTTTTATTTATTGTCTGGCAACTTTCCAGTTAAGCTTTGTGCTTCTTCACCTGAAAAGAGAAGCACTTTGTTATGCAATGTCATCATTCACTGACTGGCTGTTCCTGTTGGCTTCCGTTTCCATGTATTTCTTACCATTCCTTCATGCCGAGGAGAGCTTGTCTGGGCTGCCACCTCCACAAGTTTCCCATTTCCTCCCTCAGGTAAATAAATAAGAAAAACTCAATTAAAAAAAATATGTGTTTTGTAGAAGGATGTGAACACTATAAACATTATAATTGCTGGCAAGTGGGGACTGGAACACTATGGGCAATTCTCATTCACCAGGTATGCTGTCAGTGGTAGGCAGTTTCAGAGTGTGCAGCCTACGTAGGACACTATGTAGTCTACAGAGCCCAGACCCTGGACAATGGACACAGCTATATGCCTACCTGATTTAGATAACTGCTATAAAAGTAACCATCTTAAAAGTACACTGGTGGTAAAGATGGGCATAGAAATGTCTTCTAATTCAAGCACAGTTGTGGCTGAATGGGGGACATCAGGGGGTGAAATGCTTTTCAGACATAAACACATCTGTGGGTGGATCCAGTAGCCTCAGGTGCAGCCATGACCGCACTGCAGGTAACTACTTCTGTATTGTGTACACAGAACAATCTACTTCTGTGTGTCTTTTAATGCATCACTTATCCCAAACGTTAACAGTTTTAAAGGTCAGAGGTTCTCACCTCAGACAGAGTTGTTTGTCTATTTAGAAACACTAGTAAAATTTGTGGTACAAGATCTAGGAGTTACTGTGTGTGTGTGTGTGTGTGTGTGTGTGGGTGTGTGTGTGTGTGTGTGCACCCACAGCAAGTAGATATAAATAGTTTATTACAAGGAAATAAAAACATGACACTCATTTAGTGACGTGATTAGATACAAACATTGATAATATATTAACATATTCTGTCACTGGTCTTTGGTTTTCTTACACGTTGCACCTTTAAGAAAATAAAATTACTTGAGATAATTCAGCAAATAATCACATGAAATAATCATCCAGTGCAGGAAGATAATTACTCTTAGATATCTTAAGAAATATATTCTCTACTAGACATGTGAGAGTTATGCAACATTTATTTCAAGCCTTCTTTGAAGTTAAAAACAACCTCAAAAACATCCTGTCAAAGCTTCTTTCACTTTGTTCTCACTTTGACCAAAAATATCTTAAACAGGAGAAACTCAACAATGACTCTTCTGCAATCAAGAATTGCTGCTAATACTGAGACAAAACTCTTATAATAAATTAAATGAATAATGGATTAGATCTATATTGAAAACTCTAAGTGCTTCACATTGAATCCATTATTAATTCGCTCCACATTACCACACAGGTACGGTAAGCTCCTGTCCATCACTGTGGCAGCACCACGCAGTTCCACAGCCTCCTAGACCACTGCCAAGGTAATGTGATGAAGTGTAATGCCAAATGGGTAAAGCAGGACTCCAACCACCAACCTTCTGGTAAGTAGACAACCTGCTGTACCACCCGAACCACTGCCTCCAGCTGCACCATGTGCACTGTTGTGCAGAGGTGGACATTCCTGGTCCAGAAAGCAGAAATCCTATCCAGCAGCTGCTTGACCAGTCACCAAAGTTCAGAGTTCAACTGCCAGGTGAACCAGTCTGTTAGTGAAAACACCTGTTTTAAATGTACAGGTAGATCCCAAAACATGGCAGGACTTTCACTTTCTGGTGGTTCTTGATATTTTGATTGGTTGTTCTTGGTCTTTCCTCTCAAAGTGAGAAAGAAGCGATGCTGAAAGCAGCATTACCATCAAGTTGCTTTTACTCTATAAACTATTTCAAATGCATGTTTCAGTTAAATATATATTTAACTTGTCTAAAGTCTAGATCAGGGGTGTCAAACTCAGGTCCTCGAGGGCCAGTATCCAACAGGTTTTTGTTGTCTCCATGCGCCAACACAGCAAACTGAAATGACTTAATAGGTTGACAAGAAGCTGTTGGATTAATCAGGTGTGTTAGTGCAGGGAAACAGCAAAACCTGCTGGATACCGTCCCTCAAAGACTGGAGCTTGACACATGTGGTCTAGATCATCGTTTTTCAACCCTGAACCGCAGGCAACACTGCTGTGTGTGTTTTGGTTTCTTTCCAACTCCATCACACCTGATTCAGGTTCATTAAGCTGCTCATTAAGTTCTCTGCTCTGTGCAATGGCTCTCTAATGAGCCATTCATTTGAGTCAGGTGTGGTAAAACAGGGTTACCTCTAAAACATGCAGGGCAGTGTTCCCTGAGGACCAGGGTTGAAAAATGCTGATCTAGATCTTTTTTTGTTGTTATGTTACCAAGCAGTTACTCCTTGTAATATAGCTCATGTTGCAGTGCAGTGCAAAACTGTCTGTCTAACCATGTTTTGTAACCCAAAAAGTCTTTATTATCTGGTTCTTAGGTGGATATACTGAGCAAGAGCAGAGTGTATACTGGCTCAGTCCCAATTCACAATTATCTGCAGGTTTGTGGAGAACTGAAGATCCTTTACATTTGATTCAGGTGAGTACAAGTAGGGAAACATCTAACACTAGCAGGAAAGTGACCCTTTAAGATTGAGCATGGACAATGCTAATGTAAACAATAAATGTGGAAACATCTTTGTTGTGTAAACACACCAAAATATGATTTACTATTTAAACATCTTTCAGCCAGTGTTTATTTAAAAGAATAGCAGCAAGGGCCTGGTGAGTGGCAGAATGTTGTAATATACAGCTGTGTCTTTATTTAGCTGTTTAGAAGCTAAATGCAGCTAGCCACAGCTAATCTGCTACAGAATGATGCTAACTTAGCTCCCTAAACATGACCTGCAAGTTGGGTTGGTTTGCATTTAATAAAAGCATTTGCTTATAATTAATGTAAATATCAAAGAAGTAAGAGAACAATTAGCAATTAGCCTGGTTTAGCTTTGTGGTTTTCACACGCTGTTCATTTACAAAGACCATGACTGTACACAGAGAGTGAACAGGGAGAATATCTTTCTGCAAAAAGTTGATATACTGTTATTATGACACTAAATAGACACTTGTAAAGGAAGAAAATCTGTGTATTTTAATAATGTTTTTAGTGTAATCAAGTTAAAATGTTTCACACACTGATTATAAGATAGCAAGTGAAATCAGAAACCACCTGGATGTTTTGTGTTGTTTGATGATTAAATCAGCAGTGCTGATAAACACATGAAGACTAATACCATTAGATCCACACTGATATGTTGTGTTCTCCTAATTCCTCTGAACATGACCTTTGTGAACAGCTCTGTATCCATCCCCAGTGGTTCACGCCTGCCCGTCTGCACTTAGACTACACAACCTAATTTTGTGACAGGATGTGTAACAACTAAAAAAATGCTTCTGGTTTCCTGTCACTGATTAAAAATAATACAATGATTGTTTTCCTGAATCACAACAGAAATAGTTTACATTAATTTTAATGTCTCATTTCAAGCATCTTCACTTCTGCTTTCCTGTCAGCACCCTATTGAATTTCACTTTATTGGGTATAATTAGGTTCAACTGCTTGTTAACATTAATATCTAATCAGCCAATCACATGGCAGCATTGCAATGCATTTAGTAATGTAGACATGGTTAAAAATAACTTGCTGAAGTTCAAATGGAGCGAGGAAGAAAGGGAGTTTAGTTGGCTTTGAGCATCAGTGGCTGGAGGTCTGACTCGTTCAGAAACTGATGATCTAATGGGATTTTCACTCACAACCATCTCTGGTGTTTACAGAGAATGATCTGAGAAAGAGAGAAAATATCAAATGTGCAGCAGTTGTCAGATCAAAGGGGAATGGTTGGACTGGTTAGAGATGACAAAAAACATCAACAGTAACTCAAATAACCACTGATTCCAGCCAAAGTATAAAGAATTTCCACTCTGAACACAGAACACATCCAATCCTACAGCAGATCGACTCCACACTTAGTGCTCTGCTGTTAGAAACAGGAAACTGAGGCTACAGTTCACACAAACTCACAATCTGGACAATAGCAGATGGAAATATGTTCCTTAGTCTAATAGGTCCCCCTTTCAGCTCAAAGAATTAATATGGTACTGTAGGTCAGAATTAGGTGGAAACAGCATGAGAAGATGGATTCATCCTGATTTGTATCACCTCTTCAGGCTGCTGGTGGTGTAATGCTGTAGGGGATATTTTTAGGCATTTTCTTTTTATGTCCTTTATTTTTTTATTACTTTAAATTTCTTTAAAGCCGCAGTAGGCAGATATTCTTTTCTAGGTTGAAGGAATAAAAAAATAAGTCACCAGACGTGTAATTACAGCTGGACTATAGCATGATGCCACACACGGTCTCTGTGTTGAATTTCTACCCCTCTTTCCCCGCCAGCGACCCATCTCTCCCCTCAAAGCCCTCTCTATAAGAGCTACAGCATGTGATGTATTTTTGAGCTGAAATGGTGAAGACTAGAATGAAATGTTTACAAGGATGCTTGTGACACACTTTGTTTTTGCCCAGCAGCAAACACTGGTTACGGTGACATGATGGGTTTTCATTCTGAATGAATTATTCTGATCATTTAGACTTAAAGTATTCTCCTGGGGTTTACATGGAAATAATCATTCCAAATCGAGACCTGCATGGAAAGCACACCACCTCATCCCACTCGGTGGGTTGGGTGGGTTTCTGATTGGACGAGGGCGGACGTGACAATTAACATTTCCCAAAATAAACAAACTACTTTCTGCTTCTCATCTTTTTTGGCTACAACATTGAAAACCATATAATAAAACCCTTTTTTCACTTTGATTCTGATGATAACTTTGAAGCACCAGCTCAGCCAGCTGAGGAGGAGGAGCAGGAATATCGAAGGAGGCAGAAGGAAATAAAAATCGACCTAAAAACAAACAAACAATTCTAAACTAAATAAACAACAAATAACTACAATAAAGATGGGAAGCTGTTCTGGAGATGATCGTGGAAACAAACCTCGCTGTAGGTTTTAGTCCTCGCTTTAGGAACCGTTATGAAGCCGGTGCCAGTGGACCTCACGGTCCGCATGGGCTCATAATTCAAAATAACATCAGATAAATAAAAAGGTTGAAGACCATTAGGGCATTTTTAAAGGATTAAAAGAAGTTTAAAATCAACCCTGAAACATACGGGAAGCCAAAGCGGCGAGTTTAAAGTGGGTGTAATATGATCTCGCCTTCTTGTCTATGTCAGTGTAATCATTTCATTGTTAAGTTTGAGTTGTTCCTGAAATCATTATAAATAAATAGTTCATGTTGCTTTCCTCCATAACCTTTCTGTTTTCCTGCAGTATTTTTTCATGCTTTTGATGCTTTGTTTCTCCGCTGTGGACAGATGGAGCTGCAGTGTCAGACTACTGTGTTGTTTACAGCTCTAAAACACAATGCAGGGTGCATGACAGCTTTTAATTGCTTTTATTCTTTAACTACTTTTAGTTCTTTTTACATTTTTAATTTCTTTGTTGTATCTTAATCTATTCATTTTATTTCATGTAATCTTAGTTTCCAGGCTGTTTGTGGATGTTGGTAACCATGTGAAGTGTGGCTCGGCCCTCTTCGGAGCCTTTAGTACCATTGTGGCCTGCTTTAAACACCACAGCCTACCTGAGCGTGGTTACTGACTGCGTCCATCCCAGCAGGAAGATGCACCATGTCACAAAGCTCACATCATCACTAAATGCTTTTGTGAACATGACAGTGACAAGCCGTTTATTGTGTTAATGTCCAATGTCTAAGTAGTCCTGCTCCAACATCAATCTTACATGTTTCCCTACAACTTCATATAAATATTTAAGTAATCAGGGATTGAGGTGTTAACCCTTTAACACCTGGTCTCTCAATGTTGTTTCAAATTGTTTGTAGCTTATCTTTTTGGTTTCTTCATATAACCATATTCCCAGATTTCCCCCCCCTTTATTTATGTATTAATTCACTTTGTGAATACATTCAGGCATGGAGGGGTTAAGCAGCAGGATACTGTGTTGATGAGCGGAGTTAGAGAACGGTCTCTTGCTTTACTTCTTTCTTTCTCTCTCGTGACTGGCTATAGTTATAAAATATACATGGTTAAGACTGACACATTTTATCATTCGTGGGTCACTGCTCCTGTCATGTCACAGGGAAGCTGAACAACACAAGATTGTCTCAGGATACTTTCCATCACAGTTTCATAAAGGTTTCAGGCACATGTGGTAAAAATATCTAACATTGTCTTGTTGTTACTGTGCATCACTACTGAACAGTTCTTACTTACCTTTATTTCACAAATGAATTTGAATCAATTTTAGACCAAAGCTGGCACATAAATGCTGCTGTATTTAAACAAATATACCTCTAGGCCTCAATTATAAGCAACTGGCGTGTAAATCAAATCAAGTTAAACACGTCAGCTAATTGCAGGCAAACGACCAACACCCATGCTGACATTAATACACACATTTATCACACATTAAATATCATGCTGAGATTTGACAGTTAACAACTCTGACATATAGAAAGCTTTGAAGTGTAAGAGTGTGTGTCGTTAGCAGCCCTAACCCACTGGGCGTGCACACATAGAGGGGTACATTTTGTTCTCTCTGGCACGCTTCGGTGCTGCCATTCCTCACTGGGTCGACAGCGCGATTGGAAATCCATGCAGCCAAAGCCGAAGTCTCTTCCCCTGCGGGTGCATGCTCATTGATTAGCTGTCAGAGAGGGAGAGGAGGGTGAAAAAGCAGCGCTGGTGGAGAGACAGAAACGGTGACATGGAGAGAGAAGGGGCAGACAGCTTGAAGCAGGATGCAGAATGAAAATGAGGAAGAAGTGAGAACAACTAAGCAAAGCTGAACCTGCCCATCAGTTTCTGTCTTTTTTCTTAATTGGTTCCTTTTTCTCAGATTGCTTTTGTTGGCATCACATAGGTTTGAAATTCAGACAGTGTGCTTCTCACAAAGCTTGCTTTCCCCCCTCATTTTATTATTGATGATCTAAACAACTCAGAGGTTTATTTTCCTGAACTGTTACAGTAACTGTCAGGACCAGGCCCTCTTATGTGGTTCATGAAAGCAAAGCAAGGATTGAAAGGATCCATTTCAGGATCACAGGAAAGCCTGGTCACGTTCCCAGCTGCCATCAAGGGCGATGTTGAGTGTATGCTCAGGTTGCCAGTCCCACACAGAGCTATGCTACATTCATTCCTTTGCTGTCACCCGTTTTGAATCCACTGACCTGACTGATCGTAGGAGCAGAGCTCCTTTCCATCTGTAGTCTAGCAAGAGTTGCTGCTTTACGTTCCCATCAGCTGACCTGCATGTTGTTTCATTTAAATACATGAACTTTGGATACTAACACAGGAAGATGCTTTAACTGCTGAAGCCATAGCCATTTATTGTCATTTTTTTTCATTGCCTGCTCTGGAAAGACATTACTTCACACCTCCTTCATTTCCTGCCTTGAGAGTACATCTCCAACTATATAACAATGGTAACAGGGGGGAAAAGCCCAGTCCAGTACATTCTCCTGGAAACCTAATGCTGGTGTAAGAAAACAGAAGGATCATGGCTGATTAGTACATTTATGGACTTTCCGTATGCATAGCCTCACAGATAGGGATTTTCCTCCAGAGATGGACAGACACAAGATCCTTTAAAAGGGTTAGCTTGACTTCAGCGTAAATGCCAGATGGTAACCAAATGATTGGTTAATAGTTAGTTCAAGTTACGGAAACTTAACGAGAAACTTGATATCAAACATAAGAAGACGGATAAACAAACCAATGAACACATTTTTATTTGTATTCCAGCACAAAGCAGATCTTTGTCCCCTCTGACTTTTCTCTGTTCTACAGCAGAGCAAAGCTAAAGCACCAACATGACTGAGAGCAAAAGACTCTTCCACATGTCTGATACTGCCCCAAGTGGCAGCTATGACACACAGACATGCAGTTGCAAAGCTCACACAGACCACAGAAATGAAGGCAACATTACAGTAGGTTTACATGTCTGTTAGGATGTGAGCGGTGCATCATAGTGTTGTGTTCTTATTAAATGCTTGCAGCTATGTAGAAACATTTAACAACCGATTTTTACAGTTTCTCACTGTACTCAGAAGCCATATAAGTTGCCAGGTTTCTTATGACCAGCCTGAATCTGAATCTGAATGAATGGAAAGGTAGTGAGTTGATGGATTATAAATTATAGATGAAGGGTTAATGGGTCAATGCAAGGATAAATTGATGTATACATGAATTGATGGATGAATAATGAATAAATAATGGCCAGAAAGTGGGATATGCATGGACAGATGAGAAATAGATGAAAAAGACTGACAGTTGAATGTGAGATTAGAACAGAAAGATATCTGATGGGTGGATTAATCAGAGGAGCGCTGAAGAGGTGGTTAAAAAAATGAATGATAAAATAAAAAAGATTTATGGATAAATGAATAGACCAAAGATAAAAGAAGCTGGTAGCATTTAACTTAGTCAAAATTATGTTAATGCCACTTATGGAGTTTTTAATCTTATGCAGAAAGTCAGACGCAGCTTACAAAAAAAAGATCACTCTGACTTTCTATTAATATATCCTGATTTTATAGAGTTTAATACGCCTTCAAAGCTTCTTGAAGATGCATATTTTATAGTTCATTCAACCACTAAAAAGTGCAAAACATGAGTATCAAAGCTTAGTGAAAATGAATGCAGTAATTCATGCTGAAATGGAAAGTTTTCGCCCGATTGGTGGACCTGCACACCCACCTGCAGAAGGTGAAAGTGAACTGTGCAGAGACAGCTTGAGCAGTTCAGTAGAGGATGAAGAGGGAATGTAAATGTCAAATGTTAATGAGATTAGAAAAGGCAAAGGAAGAGTTGAAAAGAGGTGAAGCATCAGAACGTAGGGGAACAGATTCCCTCTGATGTATCCCAACTATCATATCTGAGCTCTAATGATTCTCTCTGGATGAAGGAAAGGGAGACTAAAGAGAGATCAAGGGAGCTGCGGGGGTGAGAAAGGCGGAGTGGAAGAGAGTGGGAAGGAAGAGGAGACAGGGAAGCTGCATGAGGAAAGACAGAAGTATCCTTCCAGACACTGTATGCCAGCTTTTACTCATTACCTGCTAATGAGTTTAAGTGTTTAAATGTCTGTGTTAAACTCAGGATTGCTCTCCGAGTCATAAGGGGGCATCAAGTTATGAGAATGAAAAAATCCTGGATTTCTATTTTTATTGAGAGAGAAATATATGGGATTAAACCAAAAACCTCAATACCAAGAAGTTTATTATCCAGCATCATCTTCATCTAGCATCATCTTCATACAGGATCATCTTCACAAAGCATCATCTTCATCTAGCATCATCTTCATCCAGCATCATCTTCATAAAGCATCATCTTCATCTAGCATCATCTTCATCCAGCATCATCTTCATAAAGCATCATCTTCATAAAGCATCCTCTTCATAAAGCATCATCTTCATGAAGCATAATCTTCTTACTACATCATCTTCATCCAGCATCATCTTCATCTAACATCATCTTCA
>JBAMHV010000003.1:5976997-5990434 GCA_037177535.1 Pseudomugil gertrudae
AGCATCATCTTCATCTACCATCATCTTCATAAAGCATCATCTTCATAAAGCATTATCTTCATCCAGCGTCATCTTCATACATCATTTTTATACAGCATCATCTTCATCCAGCGTCATCTTCATACATCATTTTTATACAGCACCATCTTCATCCAGCATCATCTTCATACATCATTTTTATACAGCATCATCTTCATCCAGTATCATCTTCATCCAGCATTATCTTCATCTACCATCATCTTCATAAAGCATCATCTTCATAAAGCATTATCTTCATACAGCGTCATCGTCTTCATAAAACATCCTCTTCATAAAGCATCATCACACCATCTGACGTAACCAATCACACTACAAGGACTTTTCATACTGAGATACCTTATATCTATCTAGGGCAGGGGTTTTAAGATCCAGTCCTCGAGGGCCGGTATCCAGCAGATTTTGCTGTTTACCTGCACTTAACACACCTGATTCAAATCAAATAGATCCAACAGCTTCTTGTCAACCTATTAAGTAATTTCAGTCAGCTGTGTCGGAGCATGGAGACAACAAAAACCTGCTGGATACCGGCCCTCGAGGACCTGAGTTTGACACCCCTGATCTAGGGTTATAATAGTAGTCAGACATTATTAACAGTGCAGCCTAAGTAAACAATTATTGGATAAAAAAAAATAAAATGACTCTTTTTCAGTTTCTTTCTTTCTTATTCAACATCAGTTACATTATTACGGTTAAACATTTAAAGCTCTGTTAAGAATTAGGATAACATCATGATCAGGAATGAAACATAGTCTCAGCAGGTTTAAAACTTTAACCTGTTTTATTTTGTAGTTGTTCCTGTTTTTCACCCGTGTGTATTTCTTATCTTGCTTAATTTCCTGTTCATTAGTTCACCTAGTTTCATTTGAATCATGCATTTCACCCGTGTCTCTTTATACTCCTTGTTTCTCAGTTTCCCTTGCCAGTTCATTGCTTTAGTCATCCTGATGTGTTCATCTTCAGTGTTCTTTTATTTGTGTTCTCAGTTTATTTAAAATAAAGAATTACTGCACCCACCTGCCTCTGATTTCAGCATTCGGGTCCACACTTCCAAAATCACAACAAGGTCTTCTGATTGCCAGTGCTTGGCCTTGTAATGCCACCATTTTCTGAAGCCAATATGCTACGTGTGGATTATTTTTCACCTTTTAAAGAAGCACTTTAATTTTCTGAGTGAACAGCCTCCAAACAATGGCAAACTTTGCACATGTCTTTCATCCTGACTCTTCTCTGAGCTCTGTCAGTAAAAGTCAGTCCAATGCTTTTCCTCGCATGTCTCTTCTTGCTTTTCTCTTATGAATCAGGTACAGTGTACATTCAAAGTGGCCAGTGCATTGATAACCCGTTGCAAGCATTAGACTTAATGCAAAAAAGTGATGCAGGAAGAAAAAGTTGTCCTTTGTTTCCCCACAGGTTGCTACAGGGCATCCATATCTTTGTATGATTGTTTGTGTGCTATTAGAACTATTTTGAAGCACATTTTGAGAGTCAGAAAATTACATAGCAACCAAAAATATTTATATTTAGCCTTTTGCTTTGTGAAGCAAAACTCTCGGTGCAAAAGGTCCCAATAAAAACACACAATGACACCTGCAGTGTCTTTACACATTTATTTATCGGAGCCACATTCTCAGGTAAATACATAGCATCTGTGGTATGTGAGCCATTCATGTGACTCATAAAGTGTAACTAAAAATGGGCTCAATGAGTTGCTGCAGCCTGGCACTTTGGTTCATCCATGATATCAACACACTCCTGCAGAGTGAGAAGCTCTAAAGCCTCCCACCTGTCTGTGCTGCAGCTGAACTAAAACTTTTAATGAATGGCCAGGGATAGGCCCTCAAATATCATTTTTCCACCATATTTCTAATCTACAGATTTTATGTGATGAATAAAAATGAATGAATATTTCTCACACTTGTACAGATACCCTGCATCTCATGTTTTTGCAGCGGAAAGAAGGGATGAACCCATAAATCTACTTACATTTTTCATATCATTTAGTTTTGTAATCTACTCAAAAATCTGAATCAATAAAAGTTTCCTTTATAGGCTTCTTTTTCTATTTACTGGAGGGGAATACCACTGCAGGAGTGATAGGAAAATGAAATTGCCTGGTGGCAATAAGCTGTGTGAGGGGAGATTCATTAGCACTCTCAAAGGGACACAGTCATTCATAATTAAATGCTGCAGCTGATCAATTATTGATGATCAGCAATAGATGTTTTCCAGTGACATAGAAAATGAGTTAAAGTATTGAGAGAGATGGTGAGACATAGACCAAAAGGAAAAATGTACAAAAGACAACTTAGCAGCTGCCATTTTAGTTTGACAGCTGAAGCTGTTTTCTGACATAAACGCTGGAAAATCAGGTCCAGAATTCACACAACATGAAATTCTCTGCATGAGATTTGTCATTAAAAACTAAAAAATATGACATACAGGACTAAAAACCTCAGGGGATACCTCAAGTCCAGTGTCCTGAGGTTATATGCTAAATGCAAAGCTGAGGACTAGCGAGCATCAGGGCCACTATCCAAGATGAAACGTCCAAGCTCCATGGATACATCAGGAAGATGGCCCCATGGGACAAAGCACATAGTGAATGGAACCTAGAGGAGAGCAAAATGGAGGAACCATCATGGCAGCTAAAGAGAGCTGGACTGAAGGAGCACAGAGAGGTGCTAATCATGGCAGCAGAGGAGCAAGCCTTGAGTCACGGGCCATTGAGGCTCAGCTCATCACAACAAGCTGCTTGTGGTTCTGTTTTTCTCTCTCTCAATATTAGGGGGCATAATCAGGAACATTTGGGTGGAGTCCAGTCTGCTCCTGCTTGCACAGCTGTTCACAATCTACCTTCATCTTACCTATATGAGGACTGCAGAAGCAACCAGACCTCACCAGATTGCCCCTTTTTGTGGTAAGTTAGGGTTCTGCCTGCGGTTCAAGTAGTTTTCCTTCACCATGTTGTTTCCAGTGTACCTTGTCTTTCTGAGATCTGTTTTAAATCTCCTGACCTCCTCTGGAACCGCAGAACCTTATCCACTTGCCGCTTGCCCTACAACCTCCTCTGAAACCACAGCAGCTATCCCCTTCCACTCTGGATTCCAACAAGCAGTAAGCAACCACTAGAAAGTTTGAGAACATTCAGATTCATCTGGAATATTACTAATCAAACTCCCCTCCTCCTAAGAAACCCACTCCACAGCCATAAGTCAATTAACCTGATCTCTTCTGATGTGCATCTGCTATTGGAACCAACTCTACCTTTTTAGGGAGACAGCTAGACCTAGCTGTGACACATAGATAGGAGGGTGGCTAAGGTTTTTTTTTTTTTTTAATGTGTGTACATTTGTGCGCACAAGAAATTTAAGGTTATTTTATGCCTGTATTGCTAGTTTTAAGAGTTCCAGCCAGGCAAATTTTGCTTACTCTGTTAGCAGTGTCTTTTTTTCTTCTTCTTTCTTCTTCTTCTTTGTTCAAAATAAACCAAACCAGGAGGTGGGTTGTGGAACTACCTTAGTGATAAAATTTATGGGGTCAAACATCACAAGGGAGCAATCAGACAACATAATCCTGCACAGAGATTTCCACAGACCGAGACCCACTGATGGACATGTTGACTAAATATCTCTTCACATTACAAGAGAGAAACCTAGCTCTGAGAAAGCCTTCATCATTAATTTCCTATTTAAAAAAATGTGCAT
Source organism: Pseudomugil gertrudae (assembly GCA_037177535.1). Classification (NCBI taxonomy): domain Eukaryota; kingdom Metazoa; phylum Chordata; class Actinopteri; order Atheriniformes; family Pseudomugilidae; genus Pseudomugil; species Pseudomugil gertrudae. Next base: position 5,980,741 of record JBAMHV010000003.1, read on the forward strand.
GTGCAGTCACATACATGTCTTTGTGTGTCCCTGCTGTGTTCGCTGAATGCTTTCTGAAATGAAAAGCAGCAATAACACTCCCAGCAACAGGACACATTTCATTCAAAGCTCCATCTCACCAACCCCTCTCTCTCCCATCCGCTCTAAAGACAAATTTGTTTCTCCATGGATGGAAACAAAAGGCGTTTGATGTGGATGTGAAGAATTAGCTGATGGTACTTCACATTCTTTTGTTGTAGCCTGCACATGTGCACATATTCGTGACTGCAGAATATGATGAGAGGACCACACAAGAGTCAGAGTTCTGTGTGTGATCAGTAGGGCTGAAATGAGGTGTGGACCCTCATTAGCCACCCAAAGTTTGTGATCATTTATTGATTTATTAAGAAGCTACAAGTTTTTACTTCTACATTTCTACTGAACATTCACAACCTTGCTTAGACTGGATTTAATCAAGGAAATAGGGATGTGCCTCCTGTTGGATAATTGCTATGTAGGCTATTATCTTTCAGCTGACAGCAATTGATGCACTTACTGTCACTTCTCGTAAACAACCATGTGGAAAGTCACATCCTGTGGTCACGAGAAGATGTTGGGTGAAATCACTGACATGCATCAGGTAGGGAAAACATCTCAGGAGATTATAGAAAGTATAAAACTGAGATAAGAACTGTCTAATGCATTATTAAAAATAGGAAGGACAGTAATGAGGCGTCATCTTTCAGGAAAAAATGTGGTAAAAAATACCCCAAACAAACTCAAATGTCTGGAAAATCAAATTGTTGAAACTCAATCTATGTTTAATAATAAAAGTAAGAACATTTCCACACACACAATGTGAAGGGAAATACAGGGACTGGGACCCAACAGCTGTGTAGCCACAAGAAAACCACTCATCAGTGATGCTAACCAGAGAAAAAGGCTTCCGCTTGCTGGGAACATGCATATTGTTCTCTGAAAGAAGGTCATGTGGTTTGATGAGTGCAGATTTATGTCGGGCTAAGGAGAGCGGCGGTCATCATGGCTAGTGTCGATTTGTACAAGTCTGTGGGAAAGGTCTGATCTGGGGTTGCTGCAGTTGTTCAGATCTAGTTTCAGCAACACCATGTGCCCAAAGAATGAAGTCAGCTGATACCTGAATGTACTGATAGAGTAGATTATCCTGTCAATGGACTTTTCTTCCCTGAAAGCACAAGCGTATTCCAAGATGACAATGCCAGGATTCATGCGACTCAAATTGTGAAAGTGCGGTTCAGGAAGCACGACACATTATTATTACACAGATTGGCTACCAGAGTTCAGAGTCTTTGCATAGTGTCCCATTATCCTTAAAAATCTTGGTGAAAAATGTCACATTGGATGGATGTATATGCATATGTATGCATTACTGAAACTTATCAAACTAAATGATAAGTGAAGGAGCTGTGCAGTAACCAAAACTAAAAGTAGTTAAACAAAATATTACTTAATGGCCTTTTTGTTTAAAGGCAGGGATATGTTTTGTGGAATGGGTCAGATGGTACTGATGGCCACAAGCTTTTACCTCTTTGCTAATTGCTTTCCTTTACAGGAAAGAAAACAATTTACAGCACCAGTAATATAATAAAGTGCTGATGGTGATCAATACACAGTGAAATGAAGCTGAAATGTGAATGAGCAAACAGGAGTGGCTCCATGTGGAGCTGGGTTGGCAGGGGGTCCGCATCATAATACCACAAACTGACAAACTGTTGGTTAGTACTGATCATAGGCTCTGTGTCTAAATAAAAAGGGACATTTACTGCGTTGTTGGAATCTTTTGTTGGAAAAAATCCACAAAAGATTTGCAAAAATAAATAAAAAGCACTAATAATGCTGCCTGTGTTAAAGAAATAGAAAGCTAGTGAGTGAAAAATAACTAAATATGTTGAAAGCACAGTTTCAGTCACTGTCAACTGGTGTAGCAGGACATAGCTGCATCATCCAGCCAATCACTGTGGGGGAAACACCACATAAAGGTAAATGTAGTGTTGTCTGTTGCTTCCTGGTGGCTGGGTCACATCACATCCTCCCATCACCCACATTTTCTCCTGTTTGATGGCAGGCAGACCTGCAAGAGCAGCTGCAAGTTGTTGTCATGCTTTGTCCATCCAGCACTGCTCAGTGTAGTTATATTATAGCAGACTCACAGGGGTATTGCTGCTGGCTGGAGGTTTTTCTTCCTGCCCATTGGGGGCTTGTGATCTACTGCTGCAGGTCACTGTCGTTTTGTTTCACGCTGTGTGGGCGGTCCTGGATTGCCTGACTGGGCTGAGGATGCTGGTCTAGCTGCGAAGCACCAGTGTGCTGAGAATAGCATATAATTGCTTTATCAGTTGGTTTAAACTACAGTTTTTAAACAACACACACACAGGTACAGGTTTCATTCTCTGTACAGTTTATCTGTTTTCTAAACAAAGCTTAAATAATTTTACAAAAGAGATTCATGTATCTGGACAACAGAAATACATCTCTAATATGATGCCGACTACATACAACAAAAATAAAATGAATAAAGCTAGGAACAAAACATTTAAGTTTTAGAGGCAATGATGTCCTTTTCCCACTCGTATTGGTTCATCCTCCCTCGCTGTGGCTGGTTTGCTGATCGATAACCGATCCGACTGTGCAGCAGCTCTAAAGATGGACGTGCAACACTTCCTTCAGCTCTACTTGTTTTCCCCTTACAGCATTTCTTCTTCACTTTCATGGACTTAAAAAATCTTGGTTCAGTGTTCAGGTGAACCCAACCTTTGCCCACAGTCAACTTCAAAGTTTGCGATGAAGAACCACTACTCTTTATCTCCAGCCAGAACAGAATGTGTGGAGTTTGCATGTTCTCTCCGTGTTAGCGTGGGTTCTCTCCGGGTACTACGGCTTCCTCCCACAGTCCAAACACATGCACCTTGGGGATAGGCTGATTGGAGACTCTAAATTGCCCATAGGAGTGAGTGTGTGTGTGCATGGTTGTTGGTCTATGTGTGTTGGCCCTGTGATGGACTGGCGGCCTGTCCAGGGTGTACCCTGCCTCTCGCCCAGTGTCAGCTGGGATTGGCTCCAGCCCCCCCGCGACCCCCTTCAGGGAATAAGGGATAGAAAATGGATGGATGGATGGTATCAGAACCATGAAAAGGCTCCTACAGTCTGAAAGGATCACATCTTTGCAATTTTTATTCGCATAATGCCCCAAAGGAGCCCAATCAGGATGTTGAGAAAAAAAATCATCCTTTTAGTGTATATGATGGCTTTTTTGTGGTTTTATACATTTTGATAATATTTTTATTAGATACTACGGCTAATAATTAATTATTTATATTAATTAGGACTTTCCTCTAGATTTAAGCCTTCTTTTAAGGGCTGCTGTATGAGATTCATTGCACTTTTAATTACAAAAACAATGCATTTTCATAATGACCTTAATTTGCATAAGCCAATATGCTAATTAGACATGCCACATAAAAACTGGTGTTAAAAATTCATTTTTATAGATATTCCTTTTTAAAATTTTGAATGTGTGTAAACAAGTGATTATATTGACACAAAAGGTGTTTTATTTCCTAGGTACCATCAGAAACAATAAGCAGCCTAATTTTCATAAAAAATTTAAGACAAGGCAAAAAAAATTTTTTTTCTGTGTGTTCTAAAGTGTATAACTATTTTTCAGTAATATTTATAATTATTCTGATTGCTGTGGGTGAAACTAGAGAGTATTACCTTTACAAATCCAGAGGGTTCAATAACAGCAGTAATTCTAATTCGGAGACGTCCCATTACAGGCGTTTTTGCCAAATGACCCTGACTCATTAAAGGTTTAACACGTAACTAAGGCTTTCACTTTGCAGCAAACATACCGAGTCTGCTGCTTTGTGGTTCTTAAAACAAATACACTCTAAATTCAAGTGAAGGATATGTAGAAATCCATATTCCAGTACAGATTATTCTAGCTGAAATAACAGCGATGTGAAATGCTTTTTGATGAAAAGACATTTTGTCTGCATCTAAAAAACATGAACACTTTCAGTGGCATTTCTTTTCAGGTGTTCCATGCAGAGTACGGCAGTTCTGTGCTCTATCCTCCTCAGAAACAATATAAACTGTAGACTACATCTCAAGGAAAGTATCATGTACAATACTACTCATGTACAATACTACTCAAAGTGCTTTGCATAAAGATGCAAAGGTATTTTAAAGGAGAATTCAATCAAACTAAACAGGAGTAAAAGAAATAATTACAAAGAGAAAAAGCTAAAATAGAGACAAACACAACCAAATGCATAGTGAGGTTAACGGACATTGATGGGAAATACATCATCAGAATCAATGTGCATATGTGCAAAAATATGTTCAAGAGGAAAAGCAACTGTGGCAAATACAAACCTTTTCAGACCTGATTAACCAGAACTAAGGTTTGGATCAGACTTCATGTTTTCATGGAAGGTTTTTGCAGACATTAGGAGCAGTTCAAACTAAATATTTAGGTCTAGATAGAGAACTATCTGGGTCAGCAAACCTGACCCACATTATCTTAGTAGTCTCAGTAGCTCATATGATGTTAGTAGCATGGATTTTTTTTCCGGTGGGGCACTGGGGACATGTCCCTTGTACTTTTTCAAAAGCCTGTTTTTGTCCCCTGTACTTTTTTTACTGTCCGAAATCAATATTTCGCGACAGGAGACAGGTCAGTACGGTGGCCCAGAAGTGCAAAACAATGCTACATCCAGTGAAGCCCTTTTACATTTTCACAATGCAAATTTACATCCACAAAAGACTTTTACAAAAAATATGACCCTGGAAGTGATATCATCGATGTGTGGGTCAAGACCGTACAAACAGTAACTACTCACTCTGATTGCTCCACCTAGCTGTCTCCTTATCACTGTTATTCAGAACATGGAGAGACTGTGCAAAAAACTCACCCAAAGAAGTCATCCTTTTCAAAAAATTACTGCAGAGCGGACAATATATGTGTACTCGATTCCTGCTGATTACTCCCAAATCTGTGGCTTGCTGTTGGCATTCTAAATAAGAGGTGCTGTACTCTGTTTTTGCTTGTTTCTAGCAGAGGCGGATCTGAGGACCTACAGCGAGGTTCAGTGTGACATAAATAAGAATACAATATAAATTCATACCCTTGTGGACACATATTCAAATAATTTAGCCTGAAATGTGCATAACAGAGTCACTTTAAGTTTAAAAGTAGCAATATAAAACTGGAAGAACAACTAGAAAACACACTGAGCTGACAGATTACTTTTATGAATACTCCTTCCCCCCACTTTTAAAATCAAAATGACATCCTTGGTCAGCAGAACCTACATTTTTGGATTAGAACCATTCAGACTTGTTTACCAGCAGGACCATTTTAAAATCAATCACTTGGCAGACAGGAAGCCAGTGTAGGCATGTGAGAACCAGTGGTGTGTTACATTTTATTGATCTTTGTGAGGACACAAGCTACATTCTGGATTAGGTTTTTAGGGAGCCCTGTAAAAACACCATTACACACATGACTTCTGATAACAGATGATTGAGGTTTTTCTGCATCATACTTTCGCAACAGATCTCTTTTTTTTTAGATAATATTAGCTGATAAAAGGCTGATTTTTTTCCCACTTTAATACATTTGTTAAAATTTAGCTCAGCGATCAAAAGGACACCTTTTGATTTCTGACTCACTCTATTGGTTTTTACATCGCTGATTAGAGCTAGACGGCCAACTCATTGGTGCGGGATCAGTCAGTAAGAAAAGTCCATCTGACTGGTTATTTAGTAGGAGTGTAATAATCCATTGATATAGATGGATTAAACTATCAACAAGCCGATAACATCAATCCAAACAGACATGGATACAGTGATCTGTAGGACACATTAAAGAAAGAACACGTGAAACTGCTTCTATTTGCTTGTTCTAAGTACCAAAATGTCATATAATTGGTGCTTAATAAACTCATAAATAATTTATGAATGTATCTAAGACAGAATGTTAGCTGACATTGTTGGATTTTATGTCTTTATAACATGAGGCAAAGTCTCCTGGGATCATTATTGCAGAAGTTCCTGAATCTTCAGAAAGTCCCACTGAGAGGAGACTTTTCCAGGAGCTTTATTCAACACTTTCCTCTGTTGGAAAAGTGGATGTAAAAATAATAATTCCCAAGAAGGGGTTGCCCCATGGACTCACTTTGCTCCCTCCTGCCTTCATCCATAAAACTGTGTGAACAAACCTCTCAGCTGTTTCCAGGTCAGAGCAGCGAGTGGAACTGCTGACTTCGCTCTCAGATGGATTGGGAGCAGCACTTTGCAGGGTGAACCAGGTTTCCACTGTGTGTGTATATGTATGTTTAGTCAATAGATCCAGAGCATGTTTCCACCACAAAGATGTGTGACTGTGCTCACTTTGATCATCACAGCTACAGCCACAAGGCTCTAACAAGATTAAACGTTTTTTATAAGGTGAAATGGAGGATTATATGTACACTGAACTCTTCTTTTTAGTCCTCATGTTAAAGAATGTTTCAGTTATTCTCCATGTGCTGCATGAGGTGGGTAGATCTAATGCAAGTATCATGATTCAAAGCGTGCATCTGTGAGCTGCAAGACAAACATGTTGCATTCTCTCCTCCTGTGCTGCTGCTTTTTCTCATCCCAACTGCAGAGATACCAAACAGGTGGATCAAACATTACAAGCAGGTGGAACAGTTTAACAGCACCTCCAGTTCCAGGAAGGTAAAGCAAGCCAGTGTAGACAAGCAGAAGAAGATGGCACAGAGCAGTCACAGCATGTTGCCATGTCATTCTGTGTTCTTGGCAATATGTCACTGTTTTGGCTTTAAATCAGAGAATACAACAAGAAGATGTGGTGCGAGATACTACTAGAATGAAACCAAAAAGTGTTATAGAAAAGGACCAGAAAGAACATCAATTAATGCCAGTTTAATGGCTGGTATTCATGTGATGTCATGATGTTATTGGTTATGTGCTGTATGGTGGTCAACGTAGCTCACTGTTGACCAGTGTGTGTGTCATATACATGTTCACCTAATTTATGTTCTATGCTAAATATAGATGCAGATACCAAATAATGTATTTAAATGATAAAGGATACAGAGCATTTCTCCTTTCTGTGTCATTATCATTGGTAATTTAGTCATTTCGAGGGTCGTCGTGGATCAGGTACATTGGCAAAGTTGTACCAGTGGAAACCTGGGGGTGGGATGTGTGGAGCAGAATAACTGAAAAGAACAAGAAGATGCTGTGGTGAACACCAAAATGTGTAGTTTCTGGAGCAGAAACAATACAGGGTTTGTTTCTATCCTAATGGATTTCATTCACCTGGGCACCAAAACTGTGGTCTTCCAAGATTTTCTATGTTTTCACCTGCTTATTTGTGCAGAAGCTGGTCTGAAACAGCAGAGTTTAAGCTATCACGACTAAACTGATGGCTATTTCTTCAACTCCAATCTTAAATCATACATAACAAATAAGGATATATTACATAATCTAATTCTTTTAATGTGATCTAATACCAAATTCACACATGAACTGTGGAAATACTCACACGAGCATCTCACGTCGTCCCTGAACAACACTAGCCTTTTTCAACAGTTTTTAATTTGCTGTAAGACTGTAAAAGGGGGGGTGGTGTGTGTGTGTGTGTTTCAAGATGATCACATTCTGCACTGATGGTCCTCTCCTGGTATAGATTTAGGCCCTGGTCCTCATTTCTATTCATAAAACGTTTAAGTCATACTAGTGGATATAAATCTACACTTTGCCACATTACAAATTCATGGTTCATGAATTTGTAAATGACTTCTTTCCTTCAGCTTCACTGGTTTCTGCAGTTGGATGCTACCTCACCTTTGACTTTAATATTGAAGCAATTTAGCTTTGGATGTAGAATTGGTGAGTGATTCTGCAGAAGAAAAGATCCGTTTGTACAAAGCGCCTGCAAATAGACCTATCTACAAGGTATTTCATCACTGGATGAAATATTAAAAGCAAATATTAGCCATACCAGATACCATGAGCCATCAGTCTGGTGTTATCAAAGAGCTTCTAATGTTGCTAAAATGTTGCTCCCGTCACTGAGAAAAGCTGTAGTGGAACCACAGAAGAGTGTGTTTGAGCTTTGTTGTGCATGTTTGGATAATTCATTTCAAGATCCAGTCCTACTGGATGTGCTTTCCAGTGTTTTGTTACTAAATGCTGTTTAAGTAATTATGATGAGCGCAGATCTAATACCAGTTGACAGACTGTAGAGCATCATCACCCCAAACTCCATAATCTAACAGTCCAATCACAGCTTCATTCTGCTGTGTTGCAGGGGGATTCCTGCTACTGCGAGTGCTGCAGTGCTTATTTTTGTGTCCATTGCGGCATCTAGCTTTGACAAAGTGCTGCAGTCACTTTTAAGCCCTCCCTACCCCCAAACAGATGCACTCACTCCCACACAGGCTCTAGTTAGCGCACACAGCCACGCATGGCGCTTCATGTGTCGGGGTTCAGCTCCTGTAATTCACATTGATTTATGATGTGGAGAGCAGCTGCTCTTCTGCTGTTTGTGTCGGTTCAGTCTCTGCACATCAGCAGACAGTAGGATGGAGGCTGGGTGTGCTTAATTTGAACCAGGAAGTGTATGATCAGAATAACTTCTGTGTTTTTGAATGTGGTTAGCGGAAGTGTAAACTTAAGTTAAGCATATGACAGTTCATAGTATTTTAATCTGTGTGGTGTTGGTTAGCATATCTGCAGTACTAATCAGGAGTTAACACACACATGTACACATGTAGAGTGGAAGTGGATGGTTGATGTTGACCAAACTCTGAGCTTCCTGTAGCAAAGAGCTAACTGATCTAAATTGAACCTAAATGAGCAAACTGGCAAACAGACGTAGGTGGGCTAAAGCTAAGGCACATTGTTAGCTGGTTAAAACCCATATTTGTGCTACACTCTGTCTTCTTGATATTGGATACCTGACAAACAAAAGGATACACCCATAATTATGCAGAATTTCAAGATTAAGTAACGCTTAAATGGATGAGTTATAGATAAAAATTCACATCCTTACAGTTGTTGTGAAGGTAAACGCAACCTATTAAACTTAAAATGTTTTTTGTATCAGGCTGTTAACATTTTTTTTTGCTGTGAAGTTTGTCGTTTTAACATGAGAGTCTATAGGGATTTGCTTTGTTTTGGAGCCCCTAGTGGATGAGGGGGGAACTGCCACTTTTGGTATTTCCACATAGGCTTCACTTTTTTCCAACAGAGGCTTTGTCCTACGTCTTACCCCACCCGCATGTCCGTGTTGTGCTCATGAGGATTACATCTAGACTGCTGATAAGAGAAAACAATGATTTTCAGATGTACCTTTATTTAGCTGAAGAAAACTGACATTTAGGTACTGATTTAACTGAGGCATGTTTTTAAACTTTAGAATAATTGAGTGATCAATTATGATCCAATATTTTGTGTCGATGATCGGAGCCAGTAGGAGCATGTAGCATCTGGACAATACAGGTCCCAAAATGAGACCATGGAAAACTTAACATGTGATTCTTGTTTGAGTTTAGTAATAGCAACCAATGGGCTCTTTGCAGAGCTCCACTACTTCCTGAATTTAAGGCAGCACATTTGTTTCCTGTCTTTCATTACTGGTCACACTAATTAATCCAGG
>JBAMHV010000003.1:6001250-6033122 GCA_037177535.1 Pseudomugil gertrudae
GGATGAATGGATGGATGGATGGATGGATGGATGGATGGATGGATGGATGGATGGATGGATGGATGGATGGATGGATGAGGGGGATGATTGAATACATGGATGTGGGGGGTTAAAGTGGTTAACAGAAGCAGAGAGAGCTGATTGTGTGAAGCAGGAAGACGAAGCCCAGCAGCTCACTGGTTGTGGAGACGTTGTTTCAGGACCTGAACCAACATGTTTACGTGTTTGCTTCATTTGACATGGAAAATGTTTAAGTCTAACAAGCAGAGGTGGAAAGACTGGAGCTGTTAAAAATGGTTTAATTAGAACAACAACGATGTGACTTGAGTTTGAGAGGTTAGCTGGAAAACAGCGTACTGACTCATTTACCATACTGGAAAACGCAACAAACTGGTGAGAAGTTTGGTCAAGGAGATGCTCTGGATCTCCTCTTCCCATCTGCACATCTTTGATTCCTCTTCTTCATTTTCTTCTTTCATCTTTGTCTCTTCCATAAAGAAGCCAGAAAGGATAATGTTTCATTTGTCAAAATAAGACGTCTTGAACCAGTTTCACTTTACTGTGATGTTTACTTCATACGATGTGAGCGCTGCATCACTGGTGCATTCTGTTGTAAATCTGCCTCTGTACATATTCTTTCTGTCAGACGAGCAGCAAATCTGTTTGTGACACTTCCTGCGTTTCAGGAATTGACATGTCCTTCAAAATGTTTAGCTGTGCTCTGCTGAGATTTCCGGATCACAGGCAGGAAGACGTGGGAGATGAGGAGGCACAAATTAGAGAAATGAGATCATCCTCTTCAAACAGAAACAGGGAAACAGAAAGAAGGGAATAAATTACTGACGTGATCAGGATTATGACATCATAAGTCATGTGATTTCACTGTCATGTTATTTGCTGAGCTTGTTTCCTGTACATGTTTTTATGTTTTATCACGCTTCCTTCACTCCAGTGTGAGAATATCTGGGATATTTTCAGTTTTACCAGACTATCTTTCTACTTTCCATCAACGTTTCTCTGATGTTTCACATCCTTTTATTAACCATTGGCCCTTTAATGGACTTGCTGCTTGTTTCTTCCCATCTCTGCTTCTCTTTCTCTGTATTAAAAAGTGACATGACTGAATCTATCTGCTGGTTAAGAAAGCAATTCCACAAGCAATGTGCATCCTATATTTATACAAGCTCGTCCTGTAACCATGGCAGCGCGGATGTGTGTCACCTTATGAGCAGATGAGAAAATGAAAAGGAGTTAAATGTGTTGAGCTTGTGAGTGAATTGAGGGAAACCAGTTGTGTTGTGTTTCTATTGACAAGATCCTTTGATATGATAGAAAAACGGTTACCTTTTGTTCCGGTTTTGTCGTTTTATCCATTCAGGGTGTAAGCAGGTCAGATGTGAATGTGTTCATTTCAATGCATGAGGTGAACTGAGGTGCAGCATTTACTCTTCTTCATTTAGAGCAGTTTCTCTTCCTTTTCAGCTTTCACTACTGGATTCAGCTGCACAAAGTCACACAGTGAAAACGTAATAAGTATGAAATTGGAATAATTTAATCTTGTCAAACAGCTTTCAAAACTCTGCGTTTCCTGTTTGCTTTTCTTTTTTTTAAATGTGACTGATTTAGTCCAGATAAAAACATATGCCTTTCTTAAGTAGCTAACATTTGGGTTTAACATGGATATTCATTTGCACATTTTATCTGCTTATCTTTTTGGCTTCCCAGTTATTGAGGACAAACAAATTTAAATCAACTGATCTTTATATATTCTATTAAATTAATTTATTTATTTAATCATTTATCATTTATATGAAATGTATCTTTATTTATTTATTAAATGTCTTTTTTAAAATAAGTTTTATTCTCTCTTTTTGGCATTGATTTGTTTTTCATTGAGGATTATTAAAGCATCAGAGAATAAATGTAAACATTTAATCATCATCTTAATCTCTAAATAGCATCTCTAAATATACAGTATGCCTTAAACCTTTAGAAATGATATACACTCTCCCCCATGGAAATTCAGTTTTAGCTAAAATGTTTATAAACACATTTTACATTTATTTTATATTTCTTGTTAACTTAAAGAAAAAACAAACTTGTTGGGATTTCATAAGATTCACACCTCTAAGTGGACAGAAGTGGATCACCTTATCCTCACAGGAATGCAGACAAATCCTTCCTTCTATCTAATTCAGACTAAATTTCTACTTTTGAGTTTACAGACAATATGGAACAACTTGTAAACTCTGTGACTCTGCAAGCAGCACCGTGCTCCCTCCTCTCAGTTTCCAGTCACGGTGGTGGTTTGTGAACACTGAGGTGCTGGCTGAGCGCCGAGCCTCAGAGAGCAGCAAACAGCAGACAGAGAGGGAAGGGGTTAATGCATTGCAAGCAGAGTGGTGTGGGTGTGAGGTCACAGATACAGTCGATACAAAGCCGGAGAGAAAGTTAGAAAGCAGGGACAGAGACATGGAGGGGGCGGGTAGAGAGGGGGTGTGAGACAATAAAGCTCAACTGATTTGAATTCTATTCATAATTCTCTGCTGGGAGGCTGGTTGGCTGAAGGCGGCGGATGATGAGAGATGGAATGAAAGAGGGGGTGAAAGTGTGGGAGGAAGAGAGAGAAACAAAGGGAAGGACAGGATGGGTTGGAGTGTTGAGTCTCTGAGGGGGAGGGAGACTGGGAATTAAATGCAGCTCGGCTTCAAACAGAAAGGTGGACGGACAGACAGAAAGAATAAAGGACAGAGACAGACAGAGAGGTGGCTCTGCTGAGGCCACTGATTTACAGCAGCTGCTCAGTTTGATTCCTGCTAATCAAAAACAAAACGACAAACCATTATCCCAGCACACACACACACACACACACAGCCAACAAACAGCATTAAAGTAATGTGATTACTGTTTGCAGTAACAAGGGACACAGCAGGGGAAGGAAAAGGCAGCAGCTGTGCACAAGTGTCAGTCTGCAGAGGAACTGTGACACAATGTGTGTTGTAGCTTCTATATTAATGCAGCTTTATTCTCAGGCTATAATTATCCAGTGTGACTAAACCTGCAGTCAGTCTTTCATCCTTCTTTGAGTGTTTGATTACAGCCTGCAGAATCTCTGCACTCACCTTCACTACTGTCCGTACAGAAGGAAGCATCCCCCTGTTTCCTTCGTGTGAAAAGTACTTTTATTCATTACTGCCTTGCCTTACTCAACATATTTTTGAATATTTTGGACTGGTAATCCTTACGTTGTGCAGATTATAGTCTGTGTTTCAGCTCAGTTGCCTTTATTCATTTTCGTGGTGAAGAATCTGATTTATCTGATCACTGTTTAATCTGGGAAAACAGCAGTTACCTGCTTTGTCACGTGTGCACTTTACAGCATGAAACAAGTGGACACATGAGAGACAACTTAGCAAAGACTCTTTTTTTAATGGGATCTTCAGGCTCTTTATTACCAGCAGCCCGTCAAAAAGACATGTCTTTGTTCACCAAAGATAACACAGTTTGACAGAAAGAAAATGGGATTTTAGCAGCAGCAACAAGATGATTCTCAAACAGACTCTAAACCAGGCTGTCCTGAAGATTTTTGATGTATCCCTGATCCAATACACCTGGCTTCCATTAAATGAACACAATCAAGTTCAGCATAATGACGGATTAACTTGAGTCAGCTGTGTTGGACCAGGGATACATGGAAAACCTGCAGGATTGTGGCCCCCGAGGACCGACTTTGGACACCCCTGCTCTAAACACTTGGCATATCTCTGCATGGTAATCAGTGTGTTCTTATTACATCTGAGAAAAGTGGACAAAAGTTTCAGCACGGAAAGAAATTATCAAAGGGATCTGAAAGTGATACCCCGAAGAAATGGGAAGAAATCCAGCAAAGACCTGACACAAGACCTGAGCGACACATCTGAACCTTCTGTTGATCCATCTACCACTGTCTGAAGCCTCATCAATATGCTCTCCATGGGTGGCTGTTGAGACATTGTTCTTAATGAGGGGAAACAGTGATAAAAGGCTGAGGTATGACGCAATAACCGGACTGAAAGTCAGGGACAGCAGGTCTGATGGAAGGATGAATCTTCCCCAGAGGCTGAAACTCAATGTTAGTGAAGCACTGTGGGATCATCTGGACAGAGAACAGAACTAAAGACAGTCAAAATCTAAAGAAGAGCTTTAAAAGTCCTGAAAAACAAATAATATTTCTCTGTATTTTTCATTTGGACAATAAAACAAATATGAAAATTGGACTTGGCTTATGTTTGCAGATCTTTCAATAAACTTGATCGCTCCCATTTCTTTTTGACATGGAAAAATCTAATAAATGATAGATGACTCAGAACTGCTGCACAGAACTGTACCGTGATGTGGAGACTGGGAGAATTGTGCAAAATATTTGCTGTTAAAGTTGCTTTGATTTCAGCCGAACCAGAAGAGTAAATGAGCCTCCCTGCTTGTTGATGATGAAATTAGTCTTGTGTATTTGTGCAGCCTTCACATGCGAGCAGAAATAAACTGATTTCAGGTTCTGAAATATTCAGGGCTGTGGAGCATCACAAAACAACTTTAATATAGATGAATAGTGTCCACGATTTAGCATGTGTGTTGTGCACATTTAATATTTGCCATACAGGCAACAATAAATTATCAGTTTCTTCCAAAGTATTCGATATTTCCAAGTTAAAACAACTCTGTTGTTTATTTTTGCAGCTACAAGTTCAGTAGTGTTAAAATGATCTAAACTTGCTGTAAAGATGATCCAAAGTGTATCTGTCACATGTATTTATAGAGAATATAAAGATATAATAATTACTAATATAACTGGGTTTTTGATTCATGTTAGTAAATATAATTTAGCTCCATTATTTTTGCTTTAGGTGGGTATTATTCCAGATTTGGATCCAGGATGTTTTCATTTTGCTTTGGCATCTTGTTTCAACCTGCTTTTGTTCATAAAGCAGTTTTCATGCTGTAGAGCTGAATAAAAAATGCCAAAATGCCTGGAGTAAAAGAGTTACAATAATTTCTGAGGGAAGCAATCGGGTTCTGGGAGTGTTTCATTTCTTTTCACAAAATTATATCATGACCACAGTGAAATATTCTTATCTTTTCAAGCACTTCATTTCCAGTACTGTCATCATTTCTTCCTCCAGTTTCTCCCAGGAATCCAGAGCAGTTTAAAACGTCAGAGCACCCAGAGGAAATCCTCTGAGTCTGTGTAACATAATAACAATGGTTCTGACCTTGTCCCATGACAGAAAAATGTTTTTTAGCACTTTCGTTAGTCCTAAAATCTCACCTAAAATGGTACATTTTGACATTTCTACCATATGTGTGTGTATGTATATATGTATAATCCTACATCATGATGGGCAGAGCCCCCCCCCAAATCCACAGTGTCATATGGATCCTTCCCCCTCAGCACTTTAACATCTTCTTCTCCTGCTTTAACCACCACCTGGACCTGTCCAACTCTTGACACTTCCCGCCATAACATCACTGCCGGAGAACAGCAGAAATACATAACAGGGTGTACTGCCACTGACAAGTCACCAAATCATCATGTCCTCACGCAGATGTTTTCCTCTGATGTTCTTTTCGAACATTGCTCTTTTATAAGACATTATTGTATGAGTGTGAAGGTCATCTGAAACCTGCAGATGAAGCATCCTGCTGCAACATGTTTTACTGCAGACACTCCTCCAGTCTGCCTGTTCTCCTGCCCCCTTCTTTGTCAACAAGGCTTAAACTACTTCTGGCAGCAGCTCACCTCCAAACCAGAGGCAGAAATTCATTGTTATCCCAGAGAGAATCTTATATTAAAACTATTGACGCTCATCACAGCTCCAAAGCACTTCAGTATCTGCGGAGAGCCGGGACCTGAGTGGGAGGCTGCTTAGGACGGGTGTCAGTGCGCCTACTGTCTCCTGGATGGCAGACTGTCTGTCAGACGGGCCTGAGCAGGGGGAGCTCCCTGTCAAATGTGGTGGTTAGTAACACTAGAGCACCACAGGAGACTGTCCTGTTTCTATTCCTGCTCATTTTACACCTCAGCTTCTCAATGCAGCTCTGAGTCACGCCACTTGCAGAAACTCTCTGATGACTCTGTGGTGTTGAGCTGTATTAAAGATGAGCAGGAGTCAGAGAACTGGTGGACAACTTTGTGAAGTGGTCCTGAAAGCATCATCTGCAACAAGAGATGGGGGTGCACTTCATGATGATAAGTACTGATACAAAACAAAGCCAATGGGGGAGGATGGTTATTATCATTTGTGAAAAGTTGGAGCCGTTTGAGTGAATGAGGAAATAGAGGTCACCGAACAGACTGCTCCTCTGCAGGACATTTCTTCAGACTCAGAGACACAGAGTCATTATGCTCTGCTGTCACTAAAATCCTGAAGAAATATTTAATACATTTCAAATTACTTGGAGTCACAAATGGAAAACATTTAAGGCAGCTGCCAGTCTTGAAGTGGATGTTGCTATAAGTTCAATCCTAGGTCAGACAGTGCATGGCTAAGAGAAACGACTAACAACACAATGTCCAGACCTCAGTTAGTATGTTAGTAAGTTAATGGCAGTCCAGGTAAATAAATGGTAGATGTAGAGCATGTCAGCAGAGCTCAGGTTTGCATGCTACATCTGAACAAACATGCAGGGTGGTGGAGTTTTGATGACCTGGGCTTGTTCAGCAGCTACCGGACCTGGACACCATGCAGTCACTGACTGGATCAAGAACTCCTCTAGACATCAATCCAGATTTAAATGTGAGGCCAGTGGTGCAACAGCTGAGATTTGGCTGAAATGGGCCTGTTAGGACAATGATCCCAAACAGCAGCACATCTGCAACACAGTGACTGAAAAAGAAAAGCATCAAGGTGATGACGCTGTCAAAGTCTAGACCTCCAACTGAGTGATGTACTGTAGTGGGACCTTCAGAGAACTGCAAAGAATTAAATGCTGCAAACCTCATTTAACTGAAGCAACAATGGAAAGGATAAAAATGGTTCAATAAATGATTACGGTAACCATCTGTCTATCCATCTATGAAGTAAACAAAGTTCTGGTTGCACTTTTTTAATCTCAGTCTCCACCACCTGTCCTCTGGGGGAGTCCTAATCCCTCCTCAGGTCTGCAAAACACCTGGACTCTACTCTCATGGGCTCTGACAATAAAAAGAAACCAGTCCTCTGCATGAAAACTGTCCACACTTTATCATACACTGACACACACACACCATATGTGGGTATGAAATTCTGGATTGTGTCTTGTGTCTCAGAGCAATAAACAAGCTGAGCTGTTGAATCTTCTACGAGTCTAAATATGGATGTTGTGAACTGATCTCTGTTAGGAAAGTGCAGACCCACTGTGTAAACATTCAGCACACACATACACAGACGGAAACCTTCCAGCCGTAATGTTTGATAGTAAAAATGTATTCCAGCCTCAGAAAACTACAGATGCTACAGAGTGAAGTTGTAAAACAAAACCTTCTCCATTCATGAGACAAAAAGCTGCAACACTGCAATTGTGATCATTCTGGGGGTTAAAAACTGTTGACATAGCTCTTAAACTGTGCTTCACTGTGCAGATGGGTGGTTTTGTTAGTCTGCACTCAATTGTATGAATGACACAAACACCAGACATTGTCGCATAATAGAGCACGGCCATCCATCTATTAGCTGCATCCAGGGTCACACGGGGCTGGATTCACCCAGGACTGGTCCATCACAGTGGATAACTCAGAGAGACAGACAACCAAGCACACTCATGGCTGAGAGAATGATGAATTAACCCAACATGCATGACTGTACTGTGGGAGGTGATCAATGCAGGCTCAGAGAGAACATGCAGACAGAGGTTCACTCCCAGAAGCAGCACACCACCCTGACATAGGCTGACACATCACTCCAATCTTTTTCCCTACAAAATACAAATAAAAACCTCTCATCATGTCTTTTCCACGCGTTGTTGATAAAACCCAGCAAAATCTTTATGCAAAAGAGGAGATAATGTGAGCACAGTTTAAAGAGGAGTACATTTAAATGGATCAATCTTTTTATTGGTTTTCACTGTCAGTCTGAAAGTTGTCATGTCTTCTAATGTGGAGCAATGCTGCCCTCAGGTGGTAACACAAACATTTTATCCTTTCATTCTCTCATATACGTTACAGTAACGTGTAACTCTACAGCAGCTTTACATCCATAGTGATCTGATGTCTTCATTTTCTGGTGGTGTTCCCAAGATCTGACTGTTTTGTATTAAAAAACACGTCCAGATCTAACTGTCACAATAAAAACATGACTAAGCTATTTAATGCCTTGTTTATACTCAATGGTGACGACACTTTCCATTTTGATGCTCTGACAGATATACTGACATGAATGTTGCCTTTCAGAAATGTTCCCACCACGGTTCAGACCAGATGTTAAAGCTCGGAAGTTGTTCACTATGCATAGAGGGCTCCAACCCAAGTCCAGAGGCTATACACTAAGCACAAAGAGGGAAGCTGAGGACTTGTGAGCATCAGAGCCATTATTCAAGATGAAACATCCAAGCTCCGTGGATACATCTGGAAGATGACCCAAAGGGACAAAGCACTTAGTGAATGTCTCAGCTACTGGAATCTGGAGGAGAACAAAATAGATGAACCATGGGAGTAAAAGCTTCTGCATGGGATGCACTACTGGCAGATAAGTGGCTAACACAAATTGTTGGCTGGACTGAAGAACAGCACAGAGGTGCTAATCATGGCAAGAGCAAGCCCCGAGCACCAGAGTCATTGAGGCCCAGATCTACCACACCTGGCAGGACCCCAGGTACAGACTGTGCAAAGGAGCCTCTGAATCAATCCTGCACCTCACAGCAGGGTGTAAGATACTGGCAGGTAAAGAATACATGGAGCGCCATAACCAAGTAGCCGGCATTGAACATCTGAGCAGAATATGGACTGAAGACCCATAAGTCCCAGTGGGAAACACCCCCAAAGGTGATGGAGAATGAGAGGGCTAAGATCCTCTGGGTTGGTGGTGGCTAACCAGCCGGACATATTGATCATGGATAAGCAGCAGAGGAAAGCAGTAGAGAGCAACATATCCATCCCCAATGATGGAAATATTAGGAAAAAGGAGCATGAAAATCTGAAGAAGTACCAAGGCTTCACGGAAGAACTGGAGGACTGGAGAGTGAAAGCAACAGTAGTACCCATAGTCATCGGAGCACTGTGGGCCGTGTCCCCCACACATCAGACATCTCCGTCTAGAATTTATATATATATATATATATATAAAAATATATACAGTATATATATATATATATGTACAATGTAGCTTATTTTAAAAAACAACAAAGAATAATTTATTTTGGAATAAATCGTCTGTGTGATGTTTTATTTGTATTGGGCTTCTTTTCTTGACTGAGAGCCATCAAGTTAATGAAAGCTCTGTTTGCTCAGGTCTGAAAGGAACCCCCAGAGTTCATTTAGAGGCCTTGTCGATGTTTCCCATGTCCTCGGAAGAGCTCAGTGGCCTCCGGCAGTCTTCCCCCAGCACGATGGTGGGCTCCCAGCCAGCTTCCACCGCCTGCTGTCTGACACTGAACAGAGCAAACCAGACCGTGTCTGTGTTCAGCTGAAAGAGGGCAACAAAGTTTCCGGATCTTCTGCTGATGAAGGGGGGGCTTCTGCATAACTGGTGCTGTAAAAACAGTGAAATTTTCCATTTTGTTTTTTTAAGTGAACCTGCAGCAGCATTTTTGTAACAAACACATATGTGAAATACGTTTAAAAAAAGATAAATGTAAATAAAATACATTCTTACAAAACTGGATGTGTTGCTGAAAACAATGTCTCATTTCATCTGAACCACGCTGTCACTGTTTTACTCTTCTGGCTCTGTTTTTTTTCCAGAATATGCATGACTGGTCTGTATGCTGATACTGATGTAAAGAAGTTACTTTTCCAACTTAATTACTAATCATTTTAAGGTTTTTTTGTTATTTTCTTGTGCATGTCCTCTGAGTGAAGTCTGGATATCCTTTGTTTAGCTCATGCCAGCTGATCAGGAAGCAAATCAAACCCAAGATCATTGATGGACTCTAGCTCCTACAACAACCCTGCATTGCATGAAGTAGGTGTTGAACAGAATAGATGGATCGGTGGTATCCCAAAATCCAAAAGTGTTATAAGCTATGAAAACATTTTGGATGCATTAGAAGCAGCAGGGTGTCTTCAGCATTCTAAGCAACCGGTCAGTTTGCTGATGGCTTGAGCTGGCTGCACTTTAAATCCACAGAGCATTTAATTTGTTGACAGGATTCAGGGAGCATTGCAACTAGTCCATAAGCGGTCGTCTTGGTAATGCTGGTCGGTGGCTGCATCGGATGTTGCGTTAGGGATTTTCTGACCCTGCTGGTGCTGAAGAGACAACTCAAAGGACATCAAAATGGACTGTCAGGGCACACAGAGGAAAGCATGGACATTAGTATAATATGAACTGTAGAGACGGGTCTGAGCACCCTCCAGTTATAATTTCTGCTGCTGTGACTGGTTCGGTATAGGATGGAATCTCTCCAGAAGAGACAAAGTTTTACTTTAAATTAATTTCATTTCTTTTTACTGAAGTGTTTTGGAGGACTGAAGAGCTCCTGCACTTTTTATAAAAGTTTCATGGAAACGTTTTCTCCTCAAAAAAGGTTAATGTCTACAAACACTGTCAGCAGGTTAAATAGTCATGTTTACTATTTTCCGTTATGGAAGAGTCACTGGAAACAAAATCTGCATCTTAAAAGCAAAATCCCAGCAGCAGTATATCATTTCAGTTTAGGTTAGTCTCTGAGATGTCATGAGGAGGCTTCCAATGCTAAACAATCATTTTCTTAAGCTGCAGTCAGTCCTGTCAGCCAGATTGCACCAGTTTTTCCTCATAAGAGAAAGCTGTGTCATCATCACTCAGAAAGTTTCATTAAGTTTGTTTTACCTTTTTAGAGCTGATGTCTCACTTTGGTCAGTTTTGTTGAGTTCATCTTGAATTCATGGTTTACTTGGTTCCTCGGTTAATATTGTTCCTCCTTCCCTGCAGACCTTGACCCACACCTGCCCACTGGTTTTTACTAACCCTGTCTGTATGAAAGATATCCCAATACTCTGATGCAGAGGATGATTCATTCTATGCACTTTAATGGGTGAAGTAAAGTGGCAGATTTTTGTTGTGCACAGTTTATAAATAAGCTCATTAAGCATGCTCCTAATCAGTCAGTACCCTAAGGGATCATGAATTTTTCATTGTTGCTGTTTTCAGTCCACACGTTTCCAATTCAGAGAATTTAGGTGACAAATTTGTTCAGAAACACTGAGGAAACCACACAAACACAACAGGATCCACACTGGTTCAAACTCAGGGTACTGTTGGTCTGAGACCATATTGAGAACTTGAGGCCACCGTGCTGCTGTGTCTCTCTGCTGGTTTCCGAGGCAACCAAGAAAAGAGGAGTTTGGGTTTCTGCTTTTCTGGGTGTAGCATAGCCATTCTTCCTCCTCTTGCATCTTGGTCCTCTTTCTTCTCTTTCCACAGTGACTGGGGCAGCTGGTGGGAGGTGGTGGGTGTTGTAGCTTAGCAACTCCCTCAGCGGATGGCGATTGATATGCAGCTTTATTCAAGTGTCTCTGTCTCTAAGCCAGAGAGAAGGGGGGTGTCAGAACAAAGCAGGCCTTATTGAGGCCTCCCCTCCTCCTTCTCTTTGCCCAGGCACAACAACATGGGAGGACAAATATTTTAGCTCAAAGTAACTGAGGCTCAGCGTACAGCAGCAGACCTTAAAGTAAAACTCACAGACTGCAGAACCCAAAGGATGTCCATGTGAAAGTCTGAGCTCAGAAAATGTATTTTCTTTACCCCTGACTTTCTGGTTCCATTTAAAACAATGCAAATCAACCACTAACATTTATGTTAATGCTGTAAATGTTATGTGATTAATAAATCAGGGTTCTGTGATTATTAATACACCTTAAACTATCCGCTCACATTATGGTTTGTTGGATTCTAATGTTTTATGTCAAGGTCAATATATGTAACATTTTTTTAAAAAGAAAAAAAATTTGGTCAAAATGTTTCAAAGCAGAAAATTTACAGCCAAGAAACAAATAATAACATATGCTTCTGATCCAAAAGAAAAAGACCTCCCACCTGGATTTAACTGACCAAATAACTAAGAGCCTCCTGTTGGGTTATTACTGCATGGATGGCAAGAAGTTATATAACCTCAACCAGCGAAGTAACAGCTTCTCATTTCCTAAACTATCCTGTCTGACCATGTATTTCCTACGGTTGTGGAAAATATGTTAATCTGTTTCAGAAAGTTTAAATTATTGGCATCCAGCAGAGAAAGTGTAAAGTACTTAAATTGGGTTATGACCTACAGGACCAGTCAAAAGTTTGGACACACCTTTTCATTCATCCTCATTGTAGAGTACAACTAAATACATCAACAATATGAAGAAACACATGTGGAATTATGTAGTAAACAAAAAGGTGGTAAAATAACCAGAATATGTTTTATATTGTTGTTTTTTTATTGCTTGGCACTTTTGGCATTTGCTCACTCAGCTTCATGAGGCAGTCACCTGGAATGGCTTTCCAACGGTCTTGAAGGAGTTCCCAGAGGTTTTGAGCACATACTTGCCTTCACTTTGTGGTCCAATTCATCCCAAACCATCTCAGTTGGGTTTAGATCAGCTGAATGGGTCATATGGTCATCAGGTGATCTGACGCAGCAAGCCATCACTCTCTTTCTTTATCAAATATCCCTTATGCAGTCTGGAGGTGTGTTTGGAGTCATTGTCCCACTAAGTACAAACCAGATGGGATGGCATGGTGAGTGTAACCAAAATCTCACACTTTGATTCATCAGACCAGAGCACAGATTTCCACTGGTCTAATACCAATTTTGTGTCTCTTGGCTTAATGAGGTTCTTCTTGTTCTTTGTCAGCTCCTTTGCAACAGTTTGATCATGAAGACCTGATTCGTGAAGGCTCCTCTGAAAAGTTGAAGCTGAGATGCATCTCTTTCTTGAATTCTGTGAAGCATTTATGCAGGCAATGATCTGAGGTGCTGTTAATATGTGGTTTCTGAGACTGGAAATTCTGATGAACACATCCTCTGCAGCAGAAGTAACTCTTGGTCTTCCTTTTTCTGGGGTGATCCTCATGAGAGCCAGGTTCAACAAATCGTTTGATGGTCTTTGCAACTACGCTGGAGGATACCTTTCAATACTTGAAATTTCCCTAAACGACTGACCTGCATGTCTTAAAGTAATGATGGACTATTGTTTCTCTTTACTTACTGTAGGTGAGCGGTCCTAGCCATAAAATAGATTATAACTTGTCCACTGTATAGACCATTGTAGCAGCCCTGCCTCTGTACATCACAACTGATGGGCTCAAATACATTAAAGGACAGAAATATAGCAAATGAACTCTGTTAATGACCAACCATTCCAGGTGACTATACCTCATAAAGCTGAGTTAGAACTCAGGGATATATTTAATTTCTACACACACAACGCAAAGGAAATTTAAGGGACTGGGACTAAACCGCTGTGTTGCCAAATAAAAAATACTTTTCAATGCAACTAACTAGAGGAAAAAAACTTCAGCTTGCAGGGGAAAGAAAAGGACTGGACTGTGGAGTGATGGAAGAAGGCCATGTAGTCTGAATAGTCCAAATGTACCCTGTTCTAGAGTGATGGGAGATTCAGGGTATGAAGAGAGACAGATGAAGTGATGCACCCATTACGTCTAGTGTCGACTGTAGAAGTCAGAGGAGGGCAGTCTATGATCTGGGGGTCCGGCAGTTGGTCAGGTCTAGATTTGGAATATTATGTGTCCAAAAACAGAGGTCAGCTCATAGCTGATTAATATAATAAATGACTGGGAAACTCCATCTTCCCTAATTTTCCTTTAAGAGGCAAAAAGTACTGATATCAATACTACTATAAAAACATTACTAATAACTAATGGTATCATCTCGAAGGGAGGATTTCTCTACTGCAATCTCTGCCAAAACCCTTCTTCTCAACTCAGTGACCAT
This sequence comes from Pseudomugil gertrudae, assembly GCA_037177535.1. Classification (NCBI taxonomy): domain Eukaryota; kingdom Metazoa; phylum Chordata; class Actinopteri; order Atheriniformes; family Pseudomugilidae; genus Pseudomugil; species Pseudomugil gertrudae. Next base: position 6,015,342 of record JBAMHV010000003.1, read on the forward strand.
TAATACTAATCATAATTATATATATGATTATATATATGTCTTTGGTGAGGTAAAGAGGATCTTCCATTCAGTCTGGCCTCACTTTCCTCTGTTTAGAATAAACTGAGCATCAACCTGCTGCAGCTCTGAGAAACACTTTTAAAAAGCAACAGCCAATGAAAAATCAAGAAAGTACTAACCCACCAATCACATCTTCAGATCAATCCATCATTTGTGCTTGTATGAACAGGCCCCTCAGTGCACACAAAGAACTTATCCTGAGAGATTTTTTGGGAGTCAAAGTTGTGGCTGGAAAATATCCGGCTAACTGAGGGATTCTTGTGTGTTCTCCTGAGCGACCGGTCACAGAGTGACTGTGTTCATTATGTCTGCAGAAAACTCAAAGGCCAACTGTTATTGTGCAGCTGTGACCTTCAGTAATTGAATAATAACAAAAAGGAGCATCAGTCGGGAATGAAGAACTTCAGTGGGTGTTCAGAGAAGCATTCTTCCCAGTTCCAAGCCACCATGAATCATCTAAAACATAGCTATTTGCATCTGTGCTGTTTCACTTTCTCCTTTTTTTCTTTATACTGGTTTCTGTTTTATTTTCACTCTGGCTTGCATCTCTGACTTTCTTTATGTCTCATACATTTAGCCTCCGATTCTGTCCTTCACATTGATCTCATCAGACGCTCAAACTATTTGGCCTCTATTTAATAACTGACTTTTAGGCAAATTGCCTTTATAGGGTTTTAAAGTGAGCTGCAAATATACAGAACCTCTTTTCCATCATTAGCACACAGGAATAATATGTCTTCTGCCTCTCTCAGCATTCACAGTTGTCAGTAATTGCAGCAGCAGTACACAGTGTACTGAGACATCTCCACAATGATGACATTGTTTCAGTAAAAATGCATTGAATTACATAAAAATATCAACATTAGAACAGATGGTGGCTCCTTTTAGACACTTCTGAACTTTCTGTACCAAAACCTCTCTGACTTCATTCTGCTTCCCTTTATCAGACATAATGGTCATATGTAGTATTTGGATGTGACAGATGCTTACCACTACAGATGCATCATTGCAAAGAGATATTTAGATTTAGATTGAAAGTCTTTATTTGATTTTCTTGAGGGAAGCCTGAAGCATTTTTCATTTGTAAAATTTAGTCTTTTAGTTTGTTCATTTAGTCTTTACTAATGTGACTGATATTTACACATATTAGCCCCTAAAACTCGATCCAGGAAAAATAGTGAAAATGTTTTTGTTTTTATGTCTTTAATTGGCTGTTTAACAAAGTTAATAATTAATTAAAAATATTAGTATTAATACTGTTTAATATGTCATAATTATTGTAGAGCATTCTTACATTATCATTGTGCAGTCAAGTTTCAGATTGTGTGTGTCAACGTGATGCTGCTTTGTTTTTACCATAACGTGATGCAAATGGTCACAAAAACCAAACATCAAATATGATACATACGACAATAAAGGGGCTAACAAATCTCACAAGTATTACCTCATGAGTTCAAAGATATTCCAACAGCCATGTGATTGCAGAGATGGACTCATTTAATCATGGGTGTGCAATATTTAAAGAGATGTCTAAAACAACTCAACTCAAAGATTTAGAGTCATTTTCATCAAGGAAAAAACTAACATGTTAAACTACATAATGTAGTAACAGCCACACATTAAAGAGGTTGGTCACGTTAACCAGCTCTGCATTTAACGCAGTACAAGGTGCTCGTTTCTGACAAAAAAAAAACATCCATTTTATCACCATTTAAAGCACTAGATGAACTCTACTTAACACTAAGATTGATTTAATCAAAATAACTATTTTCTAAAAGAAAAAATGTGAAATGAAATTTTAATGCTGCTTGTTACGATGTGGAGAAATGAGCTGATGCTGATGTAACCTGTCTGTGATGCAGATTATAATCAGAGGTGGATTAATCAACATTTCTGTTTTAGACACACCTGTTTGTTCAATCCCTTCATTACTAACTGAGATCATTTTGCTTATGGTTAATATCCATCCATTTTCCTAACCGCTTATCCAATTCAGGGCAGCTGGAGCCGATCCCAGCAGTCATTCGGACGAGAGGCGGGGTACACCCTGGTACACCCAGGACATCAGTGCATGGTTAATATCATATAAGGAAAAAAAAGACTTAAAATATCAAAATATGCTTCACAATCTTTTAAAAGAAGGTAGTAAAAACTGCAGTCACGAGGAAACACGGATAAAAAGCTCTAAAAATCTCACTTTATTAAAGCAACAGCAATAAAACATGTCCAAAAGAGAATAGAGAAAAATACTATTTCTTAAAAAAGTTTTCTTAAAAAAGTCTTGATGCAGAATTTCTTCATTTGTGGTTTTGCTCTCCTTCAGCCTCCAAACGCTCCCAGAGTTTTGCTTCCATACAGTACAAAGAACACAAACACGTAGATCCTAAATGAGAATTAGACGAAGAACTATAACATGTAAATGATTCTGTTAAAACTGCAAAACAATAATGAATCATCAAACATCTAAAACATGTCCAGAATATCTGCTCTACACAGTCACGTACAGTCCATCACTTTGTTTTCATCAGTCAGGAGAAGTAACCAGCAAAAAGCTGCTGAACTCTCACAAAATGACCTGTTCAGATTCTAACTAATAAAAAACACTGGTATATATATACACACACACACAGGTAATGATATGATGCGTTCATGTTTTTAAGCATATCCAGCAACACAGAAAGAAATGATGCTGATAGATCCGAGTTGTGTTTCTCTTTCAGGCCAAACAGATCTGCATCTGCCACGTTAGTGTCTGAGCTTTTACAAGCAGAATCAACCAGCAGTACATATTTATCATCATTCTTACCAGGTTGCTTTCTTCACTCATGCAGCATCTAACACATCCTCAGGCATATTTGATACATTTTTCTCATAAAGAACTTGCTGGATTTTACAACATAAATCTAGTTTTATTTATTCAAATTATTCATAAAGAGATGTCATCAGATATGACATCTAAATAGCTGAACAACTATTTTTAACTTCAGATCTTGGAATTGATTTGTTTTTAAGGATAAACATCAGGGAGGATTTTTACTTGTTACATATCTAAAATGAAAACCAAACGTTGGAGGTGAGTATTAAATATCTGTTATGTGTTTTTTGTATGTTTCAGAAATCGAGAAAATTCTGGTTTATATCACAGGAATGTTACTGAATATCTGAAATATTCACTTTGACCGGGAAGGACTAAATTACAGACATCTGTATGGCACATTCAGCCAAACTATTACGTGTTAAATGGCAACTTTTATTTAGCTAAATAAAATTACGCTTTTGATAAGTACAGTAAAGATGGGAGCAGATCATCTCAATCTGTTAGACTGTTTTTCAGGATATCTTCTGTCTTTCTGGCAGCTGAGAATAAAACCATGAAGGAGATTTCTACATGTGAAGTATCCAAACAGCATTTATAGAGATTAAGTGTTTAATTGTCCCGAGACTGAAAGCACATCACAGTTCAAAGCTATGTCTTCATTACCGTTTTAAGAGCTGAGCTGCCCCAGTTAGAGGACACAGAAAACAGATGGTGCCAAAATGGCCCCGTCTGAACAGTCTGCTCTAAAACCACTCTAACTTTATTCTGCTTCACTTTCTCAGAGATAACGTTCACATTATACTACAATTTAATAGACAGCTGCATCATTTTAGAGATATTTCTATTCTTCTTGAAATGGTACAGACATTTTTCATTTATTTTTCACCAACACAAAAACTAATATTCATACGTCTTAACTAATCTCACTTACATATAACTGTGTGGCTGAAGAGATGTGCTCATTTCATTAAGGGTAGGTCAGTTTTGAGCAGAGCAGAGACCCAAATGAACAGGCACAAGAATCCAGGAACCGACAGAGGAAATTCACAGAAAACAAATAATTTAGATAAAAGTGATGTGCAGAAGGAAACAGGAAATGAGGATGACATGACTGGTTACCTGACAGGAAAGGAAGAAGAGGCGGGTGCAGACATCCAAAGTGAAGGTAAACCCCACTGAGATCTGGGATGCAGCAGTGTGACTATTAGAGATTCTGATTGGCTGGTAACTTTAAGAATTTGCCATAAATATTGTTTTAAAGCAGTTTATTTAGAGCTGAACTAGTGAAGGTGATTACGATAAACAAATATCCACATCTGTGTTGACACTAAACAAATTTCAGCTAATAAATAAAAACACTGTTGAAAGCATTTGTTTTGTTGTACTTTCTTAAAATAACTGACCTCATAGGTTGAGTTTAAACTAATTACAGATAAAGAAACAAGCATGAAATGGTTTTTTGGCTATAGTTTTTCCTGCTTTTCTAAACCATTTTCTAGCTTTTGTTCCCAGATCTCAGAAATTAACGCAGTAACATCTGATTATTTGACAAAATGTTGGAGAAAACAGCCAAATGACACAAGTTGAAACCTTCTGAAATGATAAAGTGGGCCTTAGCAGGGTGTCCCAAGAGCTGCTGGAGAGTCTTTCTCCTTGACATAGGCTGTCGATTCAGCGGGCAACAAGATCTTCATGGTCTCCTCCTGGTTGGAGGGGGACAGGGAAATGGATGCAGGTGAAGAGAGGGGGGAGGTGGCTGTGGTTGAGGCGGAGGAAGATGAAGACGAGTTGCTGTTAGGGAGGCACTCCTCACAGCAGCAACAGCAGCAGTCCATGAAGGCCTGGCCGAGAGAGCGACACAGACAGAGCAGAAGCACCGGCGTTGCGGAGCAACGAAGGAACAGCAGAAACTGCTCCACCAGAGCCAACGCCGGCAGAACCACAGCCGGCAGAGCGGCCGTCCCCGGGCCGGACACGTACGCCAGGGTGATGTCACAAACGCTCTGTGGCAGGATGCATGTGATGTACAAGCTGGTGAGCGCCATCACAGTGGAGCGCAACCTCTGCTCCCGCCCGTGCTGCTTCTTCTTAGGGGAGGAGGAGGAGGAGGTAGAGGTGGAAGAACATCTGCCATGCACTTTGTCATTTATATCTTTTGGAGGTAGACGCTGGGCTAACACCTGCCGCGTGACCAGGTCGCAGGCCAGAGTGAAGAGCAGAGGCAAACAGAGGTAGCAGCCAAACAGCCACCACATGCGGGCCTCGTGGTAGGTCAGCACCAGAGCGTAGATGCTCTCTGGGAGCTCCTCAGAAGGCTCACGAACACAAATATCCACTTTAAACTTGTCTGTTCGTGATCTGAAGGCTGCCATCAGTGAACCTGCAGGTTGATTCTGCTGCAGGTCAGAGGTCAGTGATGGCAGGCTGATGGTTTCCTGCAGGAGCTGCCAAAGCAGCAGCTCTGGGGCAGCCAGCACCATGGAGCCCAACCAAATGACGCCGAGCTTGGACAGGATGGACTGACAGGGCTCCACCTTTGCAGTCTGATGGGGGGCGAGGCTGGTGGCTGCGTGGAAGCGATCGATGCTCAAAGCACAGAGGCTGAAGGTCACCACACCCAGAGAGGTCACCTGACAGGAAATGACAGAGTGAGGAAACCAGGGACAAGAAGAAACTTTAGAAATGTTTACAGAGCCAGAGAGACCAGTGGCGGAGGGAGGCTTTTACACATGGGGCGGTATGACCTTAGCAGGGAGGTCACTGCCTAAAGCTTGTTACATACTCCACAAGAAGTAAGAACTTTTTTCTTAGTTTTTAAAACCCCAGGAAGAAAATGACTTCATTTTGTTCTCACATGCGTGTTGGAAGACCCCCCCCCCCTATTGCAGATGCAGCTTTTTGTGGAGTATGAACAGACCAGACCAACAAGAACTCTTGTTCTTGCTGCCTCGAGTGCAAGAACAAAACTCTTGCTTCTTGTGGAGTATGTGACAAACTTCATTGTGCTTCTCTTTGTAAAGGCTGTAACATGCTGGCTGTGAATGCTGGCATACCAGCGAGCGTACGCAACAGGGAGGAATAATTATAAAAAAGCAGGTAGCTGTGAACAAGGTCCGAAAGTTGCTCTTCAAACTATCTGCCATTGCTTTTATGTCTGATCTTGTGTTCGTGCTTTTGTTTGGACAAGCGTCAACATTATAGCTCACAAACGTAACGCATTAAATTGTGTCAAATACCAACATGGTAAGCCAAATTTGTCAAAAATGTCCACTTAAATAGTGCATTTGCATTACAATGCCATAAAGTATGCTGTTTTGTGCAGAAAAAGGCCGTAAAAAGTGCAGTTTTACATGGCTAAATGCCATACAATGAGCTATTTCAGCCAACGATGGAAAAAAGACATTCTCTGTGGTCTGTGAACACTGCTTAATGGGGCCAGTTTTATATACTGTAGACACATTTTCACTGTGGCTGACTGAAAGCTGCATTCAGCGTGTTAGCTGACTGGTTTGTTTCTCTTGTGTTGTTAAACTGTGAGCAAACGTTATCAAAGTTCCAGAGATACAACTACAGGCCAAAAAGCAGCCTTAACATTCAGATCAGAGACTGGGCAATAAAAAGAAGCACAGTGGGGACAGAAAGCCCATTATGTGGTCACACCTCTCACCCTGTAGACCGAGGACAGTTATTGGAGCCTCGTGCACATTAAAGTTGCTGGTTCTGGCCAGAAACACGAACTATAGTTACAGAAACTTGCCCTCTCTCTGAGTGCTAAATGACCTCGAACGGTTAAGACACAACTCTGGATAAATAAGACCGGGTCTTAATTAGCATGAGAATACTTAAACTAACAAAGCGAGGGGGGTGAAGCTGGCAGCCTGAATAGCTTTAAACACTGCTCAGTAAAGAGCAGTTTTAAAAAAGTTAATTAATTAGCAGGAAAAAGAGCTGCTCATTTACATAAAAATAACTGAAGCAGGAGTAAGGGGAGGGCACCAACAGCCTCAGCCTGCTTTAAGGCTGCTTCACACAAGCTGTTATTACAAATTAGCAGAAACGTCTGGTCCATGATCTAAAAGCTCTGGACTGAGCTGGTTTGGAGCCAAAGCAACAGGGCCGATGTTTGCAGGAGTCTGATGAGACCACCAGAACTTTGCTGTCATACTGAGCATAGAAATCTAAATGAAGATGTCCATGGCTGGAGACAGTCTGAGCCACCAGCCTGAGTCTGGCATGAATCAGTAAACACATTCATCCGTTTCTTTGTTCACCTAAAATCTTATTATATTCTATAGTAATAAAATACAAAAATACTTCATTTTCTACCCGGCTGATCGCTTATTATTTTATAAATAAATACCTAACTGATTAACAGGCTAAAGTATTTGATGCCGTCCTGCGAAATGTTGAATTTATGACTAAGTCAGTGATTTAAAACATTCTTCAGGTTTACATCCATCCATCCATTTTCAACCGCTCTTCTCTGAACGGGGTCGCAGGGGGGCTGGAGCCCTTCAGGTCTACATGAAAATATAAATTCTGAATGACTGTTTATCCAAAAGCGTGTTTATTTGCTCTCTCGTAATTTTGCTGACAGTGGACAGGATGTATGTACAGATATCAGAAGTAAACAAACCACATCCTGTTACTCGGCATTTATTTACATCTAAAACTACATAATAAAAACTATTTTTTGCTTTTGATCATATTTTTAAGTACTAGCTTGATACAAGCATATACTGCCTCACTTTTTCCAGCAGCTGAGGAGAAGAAAAATAGATTATCAAAGACATGAGGCAGAAGAAAGCACATGCGACGAATGAAATAATTCTGCTTTAAAATAAGAATAAACCAGTCACTTTAAGGTGTTCACATGGTTATTTTTCATCTTTTTTAAAACAGAATTAACATTTATTTGCATATAAAGAGGAATGAAAACATAGTGAGTTATAACTTGTTGCTTTTAATAGTTGTGTGTGGTTATAAATTAAATATTAGTGTTAATCTAACATTAATCAAAGACAAATAAACACTGTTCCCCATCAGGTTAGTTTGATCCTGATTAACTGAAGGCAGTTCCCTTTTTTACAGCCTGGTTTTGATAACAGCTTCCTGTGTCTCGCTGTTTGGTTCTGTGATCTGAGGAAGAGGACCTGCTTCATGGGGCCTCATCTGATGGTTTATAAACAGATCTGAAGAGCACAAACAGCCCAGAACGGCACATTTGTTCAGAGTGAAGTCGGCTGGAACCGGGAACAAAGGAACAAGCCGATCATTCATCACAGACCTGGAGGTCCCCATAAACTGCAAACCTTTTAGAAGCATCACTAATGAGGGCTTTTTCAATTGATTCAGCACTTTTGCTGTTAGACAACATATCTGTAAATACTGCACCTTGTATTTATGAATTTGTTGTGCGTGTGTTTAATGTGTGTTTTAAATCCATTTCTCCTGATACCAGTTAACCCCCCTCTGGAGAGGGTTAAAGCAGGGGTGGGCAATTCCGGTCCTCGAGGGCCGCAGTCCTGCAAGTGTTAGGACTTTCCCTGCTGAAACACACCTGAATAAAAAAACAGTGAGTAATTAGCAGGCTTGTGTAGAGTGTGATGTTAAGTGCTGCACAAGTCTGCTAATTAAGTTTGATGTGGATGTTTAATGTGCCCTCGAGGACCGGAACTGCCCACCCCTGGGTAAAAGTCTGATTATGCGAGCTCCCACACTTTTGCTATAATATAAGGACTTAATGATGTTTCTTGCTTTATATAAATGAAGTTGCAGTTGAACCATCTGAATGATCCATTTGACCAATCAAACGGATCAATCGCAGCCAAGAGAATAAAACATGTCTTTGTTTCTTTTTGAAAAGTGCTAATAATCTTTTATTTTTATTATATAGTCCCAATGATGTTTTTTATTTAATTTTAACGGTCATACTACTTCACATGTGACCGGTTTAGTTTCTGCATATGTGAAAAATATGTCTGACACGTTTCACATGAAGCTAATAACATTTGCAGCCCTTGTGGTTTTAAAAAGTATTTCTTTTTACACATTAGAACAGCATTTTTTACAGGTATGCTCGAAGGATTCACGTGTGATTATAATGGTTTCATATGTGATTAGAAAATGTTTCAAAACATCAGGTTTACTGTGAAAGAAGTAAATATTTAGCATTTGTAATTACTGTTTAATGATAATTAAATAGAGGCTGGGGGTTGACTACCACTAGTTTATTAAACAGAGAACAGCTGCTAATATCTATCACTGATTTTTGTATCTATAATTTTTATAGTATTATTTACAACTTGCTTTTCATCTGGTTTTATAGGTCTTCTTGTCTCTATAAAGCATTTAGGGTTGCTTATGCTTTTGACAGACCCACACTGCAGCCAGTCAGAACAGATGCACTTTGATTGATGAGTGATTGAATTTGCTTTTGAAAAGCCTACAGTTGTCTAAAATCTCCCAACACTTGTTTGACATTAAAAACAGCTCAAAGTTGTTTAAAGGTTTCCTGACACTAAAAAAAACATGTAGGCCTATTTCTCAAACTGATTGTAACCACAGTGAACAATGATCCTTCTGGACTCTGCAGTAAAAGAGGTGTGTGTGGCTCACTTCTGCACCTGCAAACAGGTGCGTTAAATTTTGCTGTGATCGATACTTTCACTGTGGACATAGTTTATAGGGAGATTTTTGTAAGTAAACAAATCCAGGTGTGAGAGGAAATCCGCGTCCTCGTTTCACGCTGCGCACGTGCAGCTTTTTCTTACCTCCAGGTAAGGCACGAGCCGACATGACAGGTCTCCGAGCAACCTCTTTAAAGTCAGCTCATGAAAGACAACGACGGGAAGGCAGAAGAACAGCACGAGGAAATCCCAAAAAGCCAGCCCTGCTAGGATGCAGTTCCACGCGCTCTTCAGGTAGAAGTTGTGCCATACGATGCACATGAGCGCGAGGTTCCCCACGATCCCTGCGGCGAACAGGATAAGCGCGAGCAGCATCACCGCGTACGCCCAGTAGGAGCCGTCGGTGACCGGGAACAGCGGGTTGAGAAGCCCGGACGAGGAGTTCCTGAGCGGGGCGGAGGTGTGGCGGTGGTTCCGCGGGGTGGTGAAGTAGCCGTTTGGGTCGTCGTGTCGTCGCGGATTCTCGTTGCTACTCCGGGAAAGAGGGTCTCTCTTCCTGGAAGCCCCGTCTTTGGCACCGCGAGCGACCCGTATCGAGTTGAAAAGGTCTGAACTTCCAACCCGGTTCAGAGTTTTCCTGTCCGCGGAGGGAGACTCCATCATCTCCGCTGTGCCAGCGTCCTCCAGCGCGGACCTCGGTTGTGATTCTGGTGTTGAAAGGACAGTTTGGAGCTCCGCTGTCCGCAGAAGGAGAAGGAAAACACACCAAACCGGACTCATAGTTCAGCTGAGAGCAACAGATCCGTGATGGGAGCCTAACTGAACTGCCGCGGTCCTGATGGAGAACTTTCAAGCTGCTGCTGAGTTCAGAGCATCACGCACGAGCCAACACAGAGCTTCCGGTCACATGGTTCAAATCAGAGAAAATTACTTAACAAAGTGAAGATAAGAAGAGCTGGCAGGCTGTGGATGCTGCGACTGGGAAAAGAAAAAAAACATATTGGGAAATTACATTTCCACCCGACCTGCAAAACGTTGCTCAACAAGTAAATAACAAGAAAGGAGATGTCTTCTTTCTTTTATGTTCATCTGAAATGGCCAGAAAGTCATTCCTTCTGGTCAGTGCAGAAGGAATTTATTATAAAATTCACTCAAAATGACAAATATTAATCTTGTCATAATACTATATGTATGTACATCTTAGCATTAGATTAAATAAAGTTAAACCAAAAGGGGTCAACTGTAGGATTATGATAGATATGAAGTATTTATGGCAGGTTTAATAATCTGTAATTATTCTTTCTGAGATACAACTCTTTAAAGTCAACAAAAAAATGAGTTTGGGATGGAGCTGTGGCTGTTTTTCCTTCCTGTTAAAGGATGATATGTGAAAGCCCTCATCAATCCAGCTGATTTCAGATCACTCAGTGACTGATGTGGTTCACAAAGGACCAAACAAACACAGAAAAACACCAGAAACACTTCCTCAATAATTAACTTAAAAAAACAAACACTGAAACAAATTGAGGTTAGACCTTGGTTGCTGTACATCATCCATCATTTAATTCACATTGTTACCATGGTGACCCCAAGAAATCACTGACCACAAAAATATGTGGCAAATTTTTTTATAAAATGTTTCCAACTGAAGTGTCATCTGCAGCGTCCTTCCTGCTGACGAAGAGAAGAAAAAACTGTCTACCAGTAGGTGATCTTTCAGGTCTGGTCTGGTGAGAACCGACTGTAACAAAACAGACTTCATTTCCCACAATCCTCAGCTCTTCAGGGAGCCTGTCCGCTTCCTCTGGGCGTTTTTGTGCTTTTTGCGGTACTCCTGCGGAAAACAGGAAAGTGAAGCCATCGTCAGGAAACTCCACATCATCACTTCCTCCATCTTCATCCTCTGCTCTGATTTTGGTTCCAGTTGTGTTAAACTGGAACCAGAATACAACTCAAACTGAGATTATCATTAGTATTATTTCCAAGTGCAGGAGGAGCACAGAAATACGGTTTGGCTGAATTAGAAATACGAGTTTATGAAAAATAATCGATAAATATGAGTTCTTATGCGTGAGAGTAAATGTCCTGTTAGCATTTAGCACAGACCTTCTCTCAGCTGGCTGCTTCTGATCATGTGACACACCTTATGTTTACACATGCAGGTATGTGTAAACATGGTTGTGCTGTTAAAAGCATAATCAGAAAAGCTGAAGTTAGTAGTTTTAATGCAGTTAACGGAGCGGATGCTGCCAACACGGGGAAAGTTATAACCAGTATAACCAGGATGTAAAACGGTTGACACACACGTCACTGTGTAGTTTAAATATGTCTGCCTCACTCTCACTGCCATTATCTTTGCATGTTGCTATGATACAACACAGCAACATGCTATAATATCCCAAATTCAGAGAGAATTATTTTTTTTGTCATTTTTGTTTGCCGTTATTTGCAACTAATGATGAAGATGGAGGTTTTACTAAACAGAACCAAATAGGCAGGTTTTGGAGCAACAAACAGCCATCCTGACGAAATCTTCCTCTGTGAAGAGCTCGCCATTTAAAAACACCTAAACCCGTGTTTACCAGTCTGAGGGCGGTCCTCCTCTCCTCCCATTTGTCTCTCATCTCCTCCAGCTGTGATGTCCGACAGAACAGCCTGGGACCCTCTGAGGAGAGAGAAAGAACAGAAAAATGTCAGGACACTGTTCTCTAAAAACCTGCTTTTAACAAAATCGACAAGTTAATGTAAAGATTTAAATTTGACACATCTGGACCTCGCCAGTGCAGAGGAAGAGTGCTTCCTACCTTTCAGTCTGCGGTCATCGGCGCAGAAGAAGAATAAATCAGGCTTGGAAGGCTCAGTCTCTCTGCAGAAACATGAACACATATGGATTATATTCAGGTTGTAAATCCTTCCCTGCTGCTTCCATCCTCTCAGACATGAACCCGGGGGAATATAACATGTTTAGGTTTCAGATAAAAACAGGTTATCTGATAAAAACGGGTCATTCTAAGATCTGGATCCTGCAAATTTATAAGAATAAAAAAAGTGGAGCATAATAAATGAGTATTTAACTGCAGCTGTAAGAAATGTCACATTTGATGGAAATTGGTGCCATTTGGATAAAAGATTTAAGAGTTTTCTTACTCTGTAGGTTTAAAGGTAATACTGCTTTGCTCATCCTCTTTCTCCAGCTCTTCCTCTTCTTCTTCTGAGCTGCTGTCATGGAAACGTGGGTCTTGTTGCCAGGACACCTTTGAAGCCTGGATGCTCTCCACCTTGTATTCAGCTGTAACAGCAATCAGAAGTTGTTAAAACTCCTCCCCTGGCAGTCTAAGGATCAAACCTGATGTAACTCACCCTCTTCTCTTTCTTCCTCTGCGTTGTCTGCAAAGAAGGAGAATTTAAACCCAGAGGATTCCTCTTCCTTGGTGCTGGGATCAGCTGTAAGGACAGGAGAAAGCTCTTCTTCCTCCACTTTGTCCCAGTTGGTCTCCTCCTCCCTTTCAGCATCCTTTGTCTGACCAAACACAGCCTTCAGATCGCCCGACACCTCATAATAAATCTCTTTAGAAACCTCTGGAAGCTTCTGAGCCTCCTCCCTCCTCTTCCTCCTGGCTGACTTGCTGTGAGGGTAACAGATCACATGACCACATTACTGGAGAAAACTGATCTGGTGATTTAGCTGGTATCTGTGTGAAAATCACATCAGTTTGGGCAGATTGTGTATGTTTTCTTTAGTATCATGTAAAGATGCTGAAAGCAGCCCAGGAACAAACTTCTATATAAAATCTGTCATCTGTACCTCTCCTTCCTGGTTTCATCTGTTTTAGTTTCAAAGGCAGCATGTTCCTCTTTGCTGGGGTCGTAATGCAGCGCAGACGCATCTCTGCAAACACACAGATTTTTACATTTTTATTTTAAATCCCACGCTTACGTGAAGACATGGCCGTAACCCGTGCTGACGCTAACCTGAACGTTTTAGCCTTGGCCTCCGTCTTGCTGCTGCTGGGTTGTTGGCTGCTTCCGAGGATGCTCTGCAATATGGACAAGTTCTTCTTCCTTTCCTCTTCCAGAGCCTCTTCCTCCTCTGTCAGGCTCTTCTTTGCTTCTGGATCACAAACAGAAGAGGTTTTCACCCCTTAAACGTGTCACTAACAAACTCTCCCGCAGGATAAAAGTTTCAGTATCACAACCACATTAAAGAACCAACACAATGAATTTAACTCCGCTTGAACCTGAATATCCAGGGACCTATTCCAGAAAGTACCGTTTCAACAATCCAAAACCTAATCAGAGTTTTTATTTGTCAGAGAAGCTGATTTGTGTTGGCTCAATCAACTCTGAGTATCTTTACTCAGAGCTAGGCACTTAAATGCATCATAAAAATCCATCATCAAATGAAGCCCTGATTCCTGCATTCACCATGGCAACTGCTGGTACACAGGTATAGTTTCCCTCTTTGGAGCAAGATGCTTCCAATAACAGTGTACGTGGAATATAAAGAGGTATTCTGAAAGGAACACTGCTGAACAGAGAGAAACTTCTCAGGAAAAAACATTGGCACAGCGTGCTAATGTGCCAAAAACAACAGACAGATGCCAGTTACCATGGTAACAATCAGTGGTGACTCAGTATGGAAAGGAAAACCCATCATTTCTCCTGACTCGGGTTTACTATACTTGGTGTTCCTAACCCTCACCCGTCGTCTCCTCTTCCTCTTCTTCCTCTTCCTCAAGGAAGCGAGAATCCATCCGGAAACGCTCGTCGGTCCCAAACCGAGACTGTAAAGCCATCAGCTGGATAAACAAACAAAACACCACAAACATCAGATGCTGTTTACTACAACAAAGCTGAACTCAAGCCACCGAATGGGAAGGTGAGCGGCAACACACACGTTTTCCCAGAAAACCTCATTTCCATCAACCATCTCTGATGCAAAACCTACAAGTGTCTTAGAAACAAGACTCAACTTTGTGTCTTCGATGAGGAAGCATGAGAGGAAGGAACGTTTCCCTTCCTCCTTTGAAGCTGTCCTGGTTTTGGACTCTGAACACAGACTGAACACAAAGCAATAAAGATAGAATGAAACATGCAGCATCACCTTCTGTCCTGCTTGTCCTTCAAACTGAGGTCTGATATTGAATCTGTTGACATCCTCCTCTTCATCACCATCCTCCTCATCTTCACTGCCACCAAACAGCTGAGGGCCTGAAGGCTTTGCCGGAAAACAGAGTTAAACTGCAGCTGAAGAAGGAAAACTGGATCAGTCTGAAAAGCTCACATCATTTCTCACCTTTTTGTTTATCACAGCACTCTCGCTGGCGAATGTGTCGTTATAAGCACATTCATCTTCTGATTGGCTGTCCTGGTAAAGGTTCTTCTTTGTTGTGATCTCTGACGGTGTCTGCTGCTTATCTTCATTACACTCATCTTCATCCTCAGAACCAAAAACAATGTGTTTTCCAGCTTTTGGAGCTGCAACATCCTGATGGAGTTAAAAACAAACAATAAACACCTGACAAATCATCAGAGTCTAACTGGGTTTAAATATACAGCAGATGTATGAGTAGGGACAAATGTAATATTACCCCAAAGACATTTATCATGCATTTACTGCTTTTCCTCTTTGACTTTAAAGGTGTAGCACGTAACAAAAATAAAGTTCAATGACATAAAATTGCAATATATACAAGCTGAGTTTCTAACATTTATTTAACTATTTTACTAGAATAACATGTTATTTATAGTGATGGGAATAAATGCGGCTACTTCTTTCAGTAATGAGTCATAGACAAGTCATCATTACAACCCTGTCACCATTGCGGATGATGAAATGTGGCACATCGCTTTAATTCTGCACCATAAAGCAGTCTTCATTTGACCAGGGCCTCAGTGATGATGACTGACCGAGGAAGAGTAACACGACAGACTTGGCCATGCGTGTGCAGTCGAACACAAACACACATTTCCACACAGAAACAATCGAGAGACGCTCGAAGCAACAGTGAGTCAAGACAAAAGGGAAGAGTTTTAAAATTGCTCAATATAAAAATAAACATTTAAGTATTAAGACGTGTTTCTGCATTTCCCAGTAAAGTTGAGACACATTGAATGATGCCAGTGAAACTTTACGTTTAATTTTGTGTTGTTTAGTTTATCTGAAGTTGAATTTATTAAATTTTAACCTGTGAAAATGATATTTCATGTCCTAATCCCTTCATTCATCACTTTGGTCCTCATAAAGCTACAAAACCATACGAGTACAGTGAAGTCTTAGAAGTTAGATCCTATAATTACAGAAACACACACACACACACACCCACACACACACACAGACACACACACACACACACACCCACCAGGTTGGCCAGAGCTCCCTGGATGAGCCTCTTGTGCTCTTCGGCCTCTTTGTGCCTTAGCTCCAGAGCAGCCAGCCTCCTCATGTTGGCCTTCCGCTGAAGCTCCTCCTCCTCCTCAGCTCCTAACACCAACCAGCGAGTAGCTTGCTCTTCCTCCTCATCCTCCTCATCCTCCTCGCTGGAATAAGATGTGCCTGACGCTGCTTCCACAGAGATTTTTGAAGAAATGTTTGTTACCTCATCTTCCTCAGAGGAGCTGCACGATAGAGATGAAGATTCTTTGGCAGATTTTACTGCAAGAACAGGCTGAGTGGCTTTTGTCCTCCTCTCCTCCTCTTCTTCCTCACTGGTTGAGGAAGAGACAGCCTCTGAATTCCTAAGAAGTTGAACAGATTTTAAATCTTTAGAAGAAGACGTGTTTTTCCTCGCCTCCTCCTCCTCCTCGCTGCACTCTGTCTTTTCCTCTGTGTGTTTCTGTCTCTTGTTGTCCGGTACCGTGTGGGTCATCTCGGAAACTTCAGAGACCCTCTTCTGTTTTTTGGCCTCACAACCTCTTTCCTCCTCTTCTCCTCTCCGTCTCCTCCGACTCTCATCTGCTTCCGACATGCCGCTCAGCGATCTCGTTCCCTGGAAGGCGGGCAGCGGCGTCGTCGCTACACGTTTTCTTTTCTTCTTTCTGTTCTTCTGATCTTCATCACTGCTGTCTCCCTCCAAGATGGCGGCGAGGATCTCCTCGGGTGTGGTGCCTTTCTTGGGTGCAGGTCTCTCTGCGGCACCAGATCCGGGTTGCGGTTCTGGTTTAGGGCAGGCGTCAGAGCTGGGAATGCTGGGAGCTGTGGTCTGCTGAACTTCTTCTGCAACCTTCTGCAGATCAGCTAATGAAATCTCCAGATGGGTGATATTTGAAAACATGGCTTCATAATCCGAATCTGCTGTTTCTTCCTCCTCTTCATCATCATCACTATCTGATTTGGAGGATGAAGAAGAGGATGGTCTTATTAGAGGCACAACCACTGTTCCTTTTGTCTGTTTGCCTTCCTGCTTTGTGGATGAAACCATCCTGGAGGTGAGGTGAACACACTCTTCCTCCTCCTCTTCCTCTTGGACTTCACTTCCCTTGTTCCCGCTTCTCTCCACTTGTTTTCCTGAGAGCTGCTCGGCCGTTGCTGTCGTTTCTGAAGATTTTTCCTTTCTTCTGGATGCAAACAGTTCATCCGTGTCAGCAGAGTCATAACCATCCTCATCTTCCTCACCTGGAATCACAAAAGATAACAGGATAGTAGTCAGGTTATCTTCAGTCACTGATAAAAAAAAAGTCTTATTCATCCAGCAGTCATCCTGCGAAAGACAATTAAAGCTTCTGAAATGGACTTAATGTTCAGCAGGGAGGCAGCACTCAGAAAAACCTGCCGGACCAAAACATACGATTAAACAGCATGTTAAATGTGTTACTGTAAAATATAAATGAAAATAATAAAATTAACAAAAAGATCCCATCTCCCTGGCGTTACCTTGGTAAACTATTCTGCTGGATACAAATAAATCCATCCATTCTCTATATTACTTATAAAGGGTTGGATTGTTTGGCAGACGCTGAAGCAGGGAAGCCCACACTCCGCTCTTCCCCACAAATTCTTTATAGTTACATTTATAAAGTTAAAACTGAGAATTTAAGATGCAAAGAAGTTCCTGCAACTTCAACATGTGGCAGAAATACATTAAATAATGTGAATGTTGCATCAACACTCTGAACTCGTATGCAGATCTGTGCAGGTCCAACAGGTGCAACGGTCTGAACCATGCAACCAGATTCCATCCATTCATCCATTTTCTAACGCTTGATCCCAGAGCGGGGTCGCGGGGGGGCTGGAGCCAATCCCAGCTGTCAACGGGCGAGAGGCGGGGTACACCC
>JBAMHV010000003.1:6049066-6067831 GCA_037177535.1 Pseudomugil gertrudae
GGATGCTCTGAGATGGTGCTTCTAGACAGCAGACTGGAGTGTCCTCTGTGGTCCTCATGGAGAGGACATCAACAGCTCAACTGAGTGTGTGACGGATTATATGGACTCCTGCGTGGATGGCACCATCCCAACAAGAACAGTGAAGACCCTTCATTAAATATTTTTTTGTATTTAAAAAACTACTACAATTTGAATTTCCCTCTGGGATCAATAAAGCATTTTTCATTTATTTTCAAACAGACAAACTGTGGTTTGGACATATCAAGGCTTTATGACATATAAGAAAGTTGGAAAGATAAGCAAAAGTACGGCAGCACCCATTACACATCATAGACAGACGCTATAAAAGCACAAATGGCAAAACGAGCTAAGAAATTAGTTAAAAACACTTCAGTGGAGATTAGTTTAGTTTATATTTAGCTAAAAAATATATTTTTTAAATGAAAATGTATTCGCTTCATTAGTTAAACAGTTTTTTAAGGTTAATTCTTTAAGACGGTTTGCTTGTTTACCTACTTAACATGTTTCAGCTACTTCCTGTAGTCTTAAATATAAATGTTCTTTTACATTGTCTACAGTTTGATCTGCTGTGGAGGGAGGGATGAGGGATTCAGAGATGTTAGTAGTGTTGTATACTTTGCAGTGAATGACCCATATGAGCGAAAAACAGTTTGAACCATGCATACTCTTCCTAACTTTAGTTAGTCTGTCATTTATTCACAGTTGGCCTGGCTGGTCCCACACCACATTGGATATTATTCCTGTTGGGATGAAGCTGTCCGTTTAGTTTTACACAGGCGTTTATTAAAGTAGAGGAAGATGTCAAACAGCGAGCGGCTGTCCTCCAGCTTGCACATTGACTCACTCGCAGTCTGTGTTTTACTCATAAACACCAAATCTTTCTCAGTCATACTTAAGACCAGGTGCAACTCATTACATTCAGAGTGGAATTTAGATGTGCTGGCACACCCACATAAATACCATGTGTATATAGACCTGTTCTTGAAACTCTGGATTTTGGGTTGACATTTGGAGCTTTAGTCAACAGTTTCTTCCCTCCCAGGTGCTTTTCATGTGGCAGCAAAAACATTTAGAAAACATACAAACAAAATAAATAACTCCTAAAGGGACTGTCTAAATGATTCTTTAGCACAGAATCTACTTCATCAAACAGACATAAGCCTCCTCTATTGGCTGTTGTTGGATAAAGTTTTATTTCACTGCTGTACTATTTATTTGTGCATACAAAAGTATATCAACCAATGTGGCGCCTTAAGGCAACTATCTGAAGTCAAGCCAGAAACTTTTGCTCGTTTCCACTCATGATGAGCGGTACATGTCTGGAGTGCTGTCGCTTGTCTTGGACCAGTCAAAGGTTTGGACAAATCTTACTATTACATTCAATAGGAAAGGGTGTCCAAACTTTTGAGTGGTACAGTATGGAGCCAGAGTGGGGATGGAACATTAAATTAGAAGTGTGTACACAAACGAGTGTTTTATGCTGCTCTTAGTGAAGCATCTGTCCAAACTGTGGTTTGAGAAGTGTTTAAGCATCATTTATTGTGCTACAGGACCAGGACTAATGGTTTCTAAATGACTGAAAACAAGCTATAATTCATGCAAATATTTAATTTAAAACCACAGAAATAACTTTGCAGATGAAGAAAACACACTCAAATGTTTGTTTTTACTAAAGAACAAATATATATCAATAAAACAAATGGTAGTTTATGAACAGGGGAATCTTTGCGTAAACTACAGGCTCAGGTTTTAGTTTTAGTTTGGATTTGTTAATGATACACGTGGGTATGATGGAGTGGGAAAGTATGACAGAAGAGAGTTTTACCTCCAGACAAACAAATTAAGTAATCTTATTGGATTTTTGTAGTTATGGAAAAAAAGCTGTCCAGCTGTAAAAGAAAGGAAGAAGTGCATATAATATGTTTCATCACTTGTAGGATAACCACCTGATTTTGTAACTGCTCAGTAACTGGATTAAAAAACTGAAAGCATTTCTGTCTGGAGCATGAAAATTAAATGAGACTTCTTTTATTCTTTACTATATTTTTATTATGATGGAATCAAAATAAAGAAATGAATATAAAAAAGACCTGTGAATATCATTTACACATTTATAGTGTTGTGAAATTAATGCATAAAAATAGTGAATATTTTTCTGATAATTAAATAAGAAGAAAGTCTATAATCCTGACGTCCTTATTGCTAGAGATCAGTGCAGTTAGGAACTGTGGCAGATCTGCTGGTGCAGGAAGCTTTTTAGGTTTTTCTCCACTGATGTTAAAAGATGTGACTGAATGCACGGACATCACTAAAGAATCCTCCGTAAGCTAACTGAAGCATGGAGGTGGGCTTATGATGGTATGGGCTGTCAGTCTTTTAAACCCTTTAACAACACTCCATGGTGAGGGGACTTCTTTGGAGTATTTGTCCATTTTTGGTCACTACCTGTGACAAAAAAAGATAATGTGCTAAAAAAAAACCTGAAGTGTGTTTTTATGACTCAATTTTAATAGACTAGAATAACTAGAATAACAATTATTTTCAGCCAGGGGAAGAATACCTCGGTTTTGGATAACGTTATTTAAAATGTTGTCTCTATTTTTTTATCCTGCATCCTATTCAGTTTATGTTGGTTTGTGTAAAAATATAATAATAAAATGAAACATCGGTTTATCTTTTTCACTGCAGGGAAGAATTGCCATTAAATGGAAAATCAATTCTGACAATACACTTCATGGTTTATTTATTTATTGAGCTGTTTGCCCTTCTAAGATCCCACAGTGGTGGAGTTTGTACTGAATAAATGGTGTGTTTATGTGCCGGCTGCATTCTTTGTCCGACAATCTGCTCGAAAGTGTCTGCTCTGCTCTGATTTGCTCTATATCTGCAGCCAAGCCACATCTGGATCGTATGACCCAGTCTGCAGAATCTGGCAAACAACACATGGAAAAATACTGCAGATAATGATTCAACACACTGTTGCCTTGTCAGTCTGTGTGTGTGTGTGTGCGTGTGTTAGTGAGACGACTTGAGAGCTGAAAAGTTAATTTACAATCCAACTCAGACAGATGTCTGATAAATGTGGTCTGAGATGTTACAGAGGAATCTCCAGTGATGGCTGTACGATTCCGATTCTTCAGTCCAACTTCCTTTTAGAAAAAAACTGCTCCCAGTGCAGAATACAAGTCTTTACAAATTGGTTAAAGCTTAGAATCAAAATGATGTACAATGTAAATCCAAATTGTTTATATTCTGCCAGAAGAACTCATTTGGTCTCTCAGCAGTTTTCTGCACGATCTCAGTCCCTGGAGTTCAAATGTTAAATATGAGTGATTGCAAATCAGTTTAAAATGTTCACATTCTTGCCAGTTCATGGATGCAAAGCAGCTATAATAAAAAAAAATCCCCAAAACAACCACAATAAATCACAAATTGTAAGTAAATCACCCTTGTAAAGCCTCCTGAAAATGGTAATTTTAGTTTTTAGTTAGCAATTAAGTTTCTTTGAATATTTTTTCACATAAACACAATTTCTTCTTTATATTTTCTTATATATTCTATATAAGTGTAATGTAGCTGGCAGCAGTGGCCATATTTCACCTTTTATCTAAGTTTGATACCAGAAGTTCATCCTGTCTCAAACTGAGTGAGACACACCCCTTTAGTGAAAATTGGGCTCCAGGAGCCCAAATTATGCTAAGAAAACACATCACAGTACCAGCAGCAGTACTAAATCCTCACCCTCCCATTTTACTGTGGAGCTGAAATGGAAAACTCATCAGACCAGTAAGTTTTCCATCTTCAATTGTTTTTGTGAGCCTGTGTGAATTGTAGCCTCAATTTCTTGTTCTTAACTGACTGGATCAGCAGCTGATGTGGCTGGAATCTGTGATTATTTAAGTTCCTGTTTAGTTCTAACTAGCCTGTCCATTCTCCTCTGACTACTGACATCAACAAGACATTTGTGTCCTGACGACTGCTGCTCACCACAAATGTTCTTTTTTCTACAGATGCTAGGAGGATGGCTAATTTTCATGTCACATTGCACGTGATGCAGTTTCCATCCTCCAGTGTCCACAGTTTTACAAACCCACCCAGTTTGAATTTCCTGACATCATCTTTGTGCCCCAGTCATTTAAACATCATGTGACGGCTGCATTCAGCTGTGCAACTGAGACACATTTTCAAACCTCATCGCAGATTAATTTTCTATACATGTCACAAAAAACTCTGAGGATGGAGTCCAACTTCTAAAGTGTCCTATGAAGTGAATAGACGGTTTTAATGAGTGAAGTTCCTCTAAATAGTCATAAAACTCAGATCTCAAATGACATGTTGACATTAATAAACTTAAAAAAAACAAACATTGGATCATGTTGTAATATGACTCAGAAATTACAACAATGGCAGAACATTCAGCTTCTCAGGCTCTCTGTGATGGACATGAAATCCTCAGTATAATGTGTGTTTCCATCTTTACCTCCCCGAGTGTGTGAAAAACAAATACTTTTGTTTTCATGTAGCTGAAAGTACACATTGTTCCACATGCTTTCTTTCTTGGTGGGTATGTGCGTTTGTGCATCAGGGCTGATCTCTTCCATGTCAGTACAGAAAGCACACAGTGAGAAATGGCATGCTGGGGTGTCATTTAGATTAACATCAGACTGTCCAGTTTTCAAGTTAAAAACCTCTGTTTGAAATTGGTCGTTTTGACCAATGTCAAACATGTCTACATGTCTACAAATTGCTGCCATGTGATTTGCTGGTTTCCATATTTGAATCCACAAGCAGGTGGACAATGAGTGTCCAAAGAAACCAGCTGCCCCCCCAAAGAGAATCATGAAACTGATGTAGAGCTTTCAACTTGCCTGGTCTCCAACAGTTCTCAAATATGATATTATTTGAAAACTATATTATTATATATAATATCGTAAATATTATAAGTATTGTCTGAGTCCTTATGTTCTTTCCCTTGTTTTTTTTTTTTGGACCAAATGTTTAGAAATGTTTATCTTTTGTAAGTAAAAATACTGATATCAGATTTATTTTAGTACTAAAATGCAATCAAATATTTTAGTCAACGTTTGTTTGATTTGATTTGTTTTCCACTGTTTTGGAAAAACAGGATTTATTGCTGCTTCAGGGCGATAAACTTCCCCAAAACTTTCCAAATCCACACGTCTCATTAGAAGCACTCAAGATAAAATTATTGCCTTCACAACCTGTTTGCTTTAACTGTCTCCACACTAAAGGTTGAATCCGTTTCATCAGTGCATGTAATATCAAACCTGGGATCCCTGTGTCTGCCTTTTTGATAGTGTTCCGCTATAAGGCAGGATACTGCCCGTGTTTCCATCAGCTCCGTGTGGAATAACAGCCATCTGGAAATTTTACCCGACTGCCGTCTAGCCCTGTACCCCCATGGAAATCTCTGGAACTTCTTTTAACAGAATGTCCAAGGCCCAGTCAGACACAGCAAACCAGACCAAATGTGATATATAAAGAAGCACATTTTGGTATTGTAGACGACCAAGATATGACTGTTTTTGTTTAGTTTTTTTTTTGGGGGGGGGGCATTACCCTTGTTTATGCTTTTTTGGAGACGTTAAGTCAAATTAATAACCGCTTCCTTCAGCTTTTCATATAACTGAAATAAAATGCTATCTTCAAATAGATGACTGGCTTTATAAATTGCAGTTCAGATTAATAAAGCATCACGCAGTAATGAGAGAACTCCAAGTTTTTGTGCTGCTGTGTGAAAAGTACTTTTCTGGGTTCATTTGGAGAAAATCAACCAACAAAACATTTAATTTGTGACTCCCAGATGATTCATTATAATTGTTTGAATACCTTTCTGAGGATGAGCACCACCTGAAAGCTAAATTCAGGCAGGCATTTGGGTGGAGAGCCAATGTTCTCCTTTCCCATCAACTTCACCAGGGGCCTTATTTATAAAACGTCGCGAAAAACCGAAAAAGTTGCTGCGCCAAAGTAAAAGTCTGATTTTAAAAACTCTGCATATACACAGGTGGATACAATTTCCTTCTTAAATCACAACCTCGCTGAAAAGGTTGCGCGGGTGAATTTAGTTAATGTCCTGCTCCTATACACCCATTTTCTAGCATACACGATCAATGCAAAGCAGTTTATAAATATTTCAGGATATGAATCAACGAGCGTATGCAGCGTTTCACGATGAATTACGGCAACTGAGAGGGCATGTAAACAACTTTTCACAGACTGAAGTTGGTACAGTTGGTGAGGTGGAGGCACGCCAGGAGATTCTGTTTATGGGTCATAATCACAGTTAATGTACTAATATACACCATAGCAACATTTTAATTAGTATCAACATACTGAGCTCTGATGCTTAAATATGTGTTTATGGAATAAATACCTCAGTTTTTGAGCATGTCTATAAAAATCCATGCTGCTGTGTTTTTGATTACAATGATACAAAGTCTGATGTGAATGATAACAAACATGGTTTAATGTGGATTAAATGTATCATCTTTTCTGCTGTGATGCCAGATTTCCAGATCCGAAGTTGCCGCAGTCATCCGCACTTTTCTTCATCACGTTTATTTTTATAAATCCCAAACTTTGCTTAGTAAAGTACTTACGCCATTTTAAGCAAGCTTTATAAATGAGGGACCTTTATTGCAAACTGGCAAACAAAACGAATAAACCCTACAGTCTCAATAAAAATGAATTCATTTTCATTTAATTACTAAGAATATTTAATGCTACACCTGATATATAAAACATGGTTGTTGTCAAAGTTACATTGTTTTTTTTGTTTTTTTAAAGTTTTTCTAAGTTTTTACTCAATAGTTTTAAAAATAAATTGCTAAAGTTACTAGTTTATGAGCTTTCACATTTTTAATCACTCAAATACTTAAAGCTAAACAGAAATTTGTCTGATTTACTGTAGTTTATTTTTAATTTGTGTTGATAAAGAATCAGATTGTCTGTTTCTCTCCACTCTTACTGTAACCTGTGCTGTCATCTCTGATATAATTCAGAAATATTTTCCCTCCTTAAAATTCTGTTTAATTGTTGGTCTCTTAATGTTTTGTTTGGTCTTTTCTCATCCTGTTGAACCATAGCACCATAGCAGAGTATGTGTGTGTGTATTTTATATATATAAGTTTCTAAGTTACATATTTTAATATTAATGTCAGATAGGGCTGCACAATATATAGAAAATTTGCCTTTAATATTAGCCCTTGCAATATACATATTGCAAAGACGGCGACATATCACAAAACTAAATGTGATTATTCTTGCGTGTATTTTAGGGAACTGATGTGGTGTTTCAATTGCATCTGTACATTTTTGTGCTGGCTATCAATGGCCAATCCAAGTGACTAACTGTCCTGAATGCACCACCACTCTCCCTTGTTGAACACCAGAGTCAGTTTCTGTCTTTTCCAATTTTGAAAAGGCAGAATAAGAAAAAAAAATGCCAAGAAAATAATAAAATAGGTGTATAATGCAAAGGGAATTTATTTCAAAAGTAATGGTGAAGCTTAGCATAAAAACTAAACCTTAAACAACAAAGTCTTTGTACAGCACACAGCTTTATAAACAGTTGATTTTAATGCACACACACTTGCTCTATAATGCTCTACATTTTATAAAAGCAACACAACAGCTGCATTTCTGTTTTTATTTTTAAAACTATTGTGCCTAGAGAGGTGGGTTTTAATACTTAGATTGTTTTTGATTGTATTTTTTAAAATTACTTAAACAACCCAGCTGGTGCAGTAGTAATCAGGTGCACGTCTTTTCTAATTAAAACAATGCTGTATTGGAAAATCGTTTTTTTTTTTCATTTCAATAGGCTTAAGGCTTATAAATGTTTTGTCTGTTTGCACAGCGCCTATAGCTGAAAGACATTGCATATCTAAATATTGTTTTTATCTCAAAACATATCATCACAATCATACAGTACATAGTGTTATCACATATAGCAAATTTTCTTCATATCGGGCAGTCCTAATGTCGACGCCACTTTAACCTTGCGATGTGGAGGTCATTCATGCTGGAAAACATACAAGTCACTGAGGTGTTTCCGCTCCCCTTTATGAGAAGCAACACCAAACATCTACAGGGTTGGTGTCTTTCACAGCTGGTGTTTGATGACTTTTCTTTCATTCACCTTCCAGCAGTTGATCTCCCAGATGTCCCAAATAAACATCATCTGCTAAGCATCATCTGCTGTGATGGACTTGTGACCGGTCTAGACTGTACCCCGCCTCTCACCCAAAGATTGCTATTGTAGGCTCCAGCTGCCTGCGATCCTTCACTGGAACATATAATGGATAGATGGGTCACATCTGAGAATATAACTTTCTGCTATCCAGTTGTTTCTCAGTGCTGTCTTTGATGCAATTGACCATGACCTCGTATTAGACAGACTAGAAAACTGGTTGATGGTATCCAGTCTGGTTCTAAATTAATTTGAATCCTACTTAAAAATAAGGAACTACTTTTTATCAGTTTGTATTTATAGGTGTACTCAGACAAAGATAATATGTAGAGTTCATTAAGGCTCTATTTTGAGGTCGCTAATTGTCTGCACCAGCATGTTGTTACTAGTTTATAAAATCTGAACATAAGTATACTGACGACACTCGGCTCTGCACAACTCACAAAAATTTAGGTATACTCGGCTCATTGAATGATGTCAGAATGTAACTAAAATGCACTACATAACCATTACAGGCAAACTTAATTAGACTTTCTCTAAAAGTTTCACTTTCAGGTAAACAGCCAGCAACAAAAATGCATGATAAACCACTGTTGGTGTTTTGAGACCATTTATACAAAAGACTTATCAGAAAAACTAAGAAAACTTGTGTTTGGTCATATTGAATCTTTATTGGGTATTATTGATCATTTAAAAGCCTGGTCAGTCATCTCTACAACAACATATAACTATGAGGGTTGTGTTTCTGAGGAATGAACACAGCTCAATATGTGGGTAACTGCTCCTTAAAAAATAAGACATCGATTTGGTATTACTGAAAAGAGAAATAAACTATCACATACAGATTTCCTTACTTTTGTACTTGAAAACATCATAAATAATCAACATAACTGAAGCAGCAAAGTTACTGAAACACAAAATTTGAGCCAGTCAGGAACGTACAAATGCAAATGGTACTTGATATTCAAACGTTGATCGTGTTGGTCTGGTTTGGGTTTAATACATGGTACATTTCATGCGTTAGCTCTTTATGGAGAAAAATGTCCTTCCCCATATTTGCCTGTTTCCTCGGGTGGACCCATAACCGGTTTGATATGCACGATATGTGGTTGGCAGATTGTTTTAATGGTGGTTGTTGTTTTTCAGGGTGGAGGAAAGCAAGGATCTTCTGCTCTTAATCAGGACTTTAAGGACTTTCTCTGACAGATGTGATGACCGGACCAGAACCTTCCAGCATTTCCAAGTAAGTGAGGATGTGTGCGCTGAAATGAACTGAGTCAGGAAAACGCTCCACGTCACAAACCTGCTCTTTGGCCTGTGCATAAGGATTATATCAGGCAGGGTCTTTTCTGATGTGAAACACAACATACAGAACTGATACACTGGGTTGACCCAGTTTTCTTTTAGCTTCTTTTTTATCTTGTTGCTTCTAAAATCTCTGCATTAGTTTTGGAGATTGTAAATCCTTTGACTGTGGATTTCAGTCAGTCAAGGCAGATGTGAAAAACCAGCCTCAGGCTAGACTTGATCTTCATTTCTTCTGGGTTCAACTATCATTTAATATCTTTTTAACAAACGGTGTAAGATCAAATGCTCTGATTTCTCTTCATCGTTCTTGAGATAAATGGATTGATGGATGTACTGGTTCATGAAAAATAATTAATTTAATTAAACTCTTTGGTCGTTTTGGTCGAGAGGCTTTTTCCTTGAAAAGTTAAAAGAAAATTAAATTTAGAACATCTTTGTAATCGTGCCAGTTTATAGAGAGTGGATGCATGTGGCACTCGGCTTAATGACCATGACAGAGTAGAAAAGTGAATGTTAGCTCAGTAGGTGTTATTAATAGTAATTATGAAGGTGGGACTTGACTGAAGAGTTTGCAGTAAAATGTCAAATAGTACATCAGTCTGCAGAGGCACTATGGAACATATTCCCCTGTTTACTTGGAGAATGTATCATTCTGCCAAGTTGGCTGGACTGAAAGAGAATTAGCCCGCATTTTCCACACTGGTCGTGCAATCCAAATTCTTTTGCTTAACTTGCACTTTGTTCAGTGTTTCTATGGAAAATGTAATTCCCAGTGTAACAATCCTGCTGTAATGTGTTCCATTCTTTAATGACACACAAGCACAACATGCACTCAAGAGTAAACACACACACACACATATATACATTTAAATATTTATATAAGCGAGTGGGGAAAAAGTAAAGGTGGAGGACTTATCATGTATGCCAACAACCAATGATGTAATCCAGGACATCTCCGTAAAGACAATTTTGTGTTGCCGTGACCTCGAACTGCTAGCTGTTAGCCTGCAGCCATACTATCTGCCGAGGGAGTTCAGTCATGTGATCACCATCTGTGTTTACATTTATCCGAGAGCAGATGCAGCCACTGTAAGTAATAAGAACCACAGCAAGGCTGCAGACACAGCACCCTGAGCCACTTATGATCATTTCTGGAGACATTAATCAGGTTGTAGACTGCCCTACCAGAAACAACAGGACAATTGATCTTCTTTATGTTAATGTAAAGGATGCATATAGAGCAACTCCTCTCTCCCCACTAGGGAAGTCTGACCACAATTTGGTTTACCTACAGCCACTGTACACACCCCTGGTCAAAGCAGCCAGTGACAACTCGATCCATCAGGAGATGGACAGTGCCTTGAGACTGCTTTAAAACCATGGTCTGGGATGTATTGATTGACCTGCATGTTGAGGATGTAGAGGGGATGACACACTGCCTAACAGATTACTTGAATTTCTGTGCAGACATGGTTTGTAGTTTATTGTAGTTTTTTCAGCCAGTGTGAAAGGATTCACACTGGCTGGTCTTGTCCTCCTCCCATCATGGAGAAAAGGATCAGAGGTGACTATGAGGAGAAGATAAACATAACACTGAATGTGAGATGAAATCTTCAACCAGTCGATCCAATAACTAATATCCGTTACTGTCATCCATTAGTTAGCTTTCAATTCAGCTAGCTAGCTATAAGCCAAAGCTACACAGCAATATCTCCAGTTAAAGGGGGGGGGATGACAACGGAGAGGGCAAATGAACTGAAGGGGAAGCTTAACACTTAACCATCAGTAGTGTGTACTGAATGCAAAATGCTCACTTAGCATCATGATGGGATTTTAAATTAATAAGAAATTAAAGACCAAGACCTGACTTGATGATAGTAATTAGACACAAGGAGAGCTACATGTTAACCTTAAAGATTCACAGAGAACCCCCTGTTCTGTACAATTCATTCACTTCAGGACAGTCATTAAAACTAGTTTTCATAACATGTGAAATCCCTCTAACAACAATCCCACCACATTTTATTAAAAACACTAACTTTATTAAAATATCCCCAAAACATTACATACACACTTTCCTGTACATCACTTTTGTATTCACACCAGTAATAACTTCCAAAGTGATTTTTTTTAGTACTGAAAGAGGAATTAATATTAAACAAAAGCAAGATATCTTTAAAGTAAACATGAGAAAGAGGGTAACTTTCACATTACTATAGTTCATAGATATATGTTCTCCAGTGCACCTGAACTGGAGTCTATAAATTAGAAAATCTTAGGTGAAGTTACAGAAAGCGTGCAGCTCCACACGTCTATATCAGCACAGTCTACAAGCCATGCCGACCAGTCAGATGTTTGTCTAATGCTTTATCTTTGTTTTTTACCCAACGTTAAGGTGCCCTTATCGCTCTGATAAACCTATCGGAGCAATATAAGGAGAAATGTTTCAAACCATCACATCACAATGTTAAACTGAAGAAAATAGATTTGCATGCATCAAGTATTTCTTTGTATGAATGACAGCATTTAAACACCTTCTGTTTAGCTGTCATCAGGACTATTTAAACAACTTTACACAAGCCAGGAAAGTTGGGCAACATATGCATTTTTGTTGGCTGGACATCATGCAGAAATATAGCAGCAGAAGTCCAGAGTAAAAGAAAAAATGTGAAAGGAGGAGCTGTCAGACACCCCCTTATACTTTTAAAATAGTTTTGTCTATACTCACTCTGGCTTTAATTCCCATTGACTCACATCAAGCATGCTGGGATCTTTTGATTGTTCCAAGAGAGAAAAAAATGCAGATCCACAAAAGGATGCTTGTAGGCATATTTTCCAAAACATTTTGTGCCTAATTCCAATTAAAACTTGCAATTTGGAGTACTGCAAGAATATCTTCTTACCAAGAGTTTTGCACTTATCTCAAGCTTTTATTTATCCAGGTCAAACTTGGTCAGGTCAAAATGAAACAAGACGTTGAACTGGTGATGGGAAGAATGAGTTGTTGTCTCCCATATGAATAGAAACTATAATTTTTTATGTGGTTTTGTATAATATATCGTGACTCTGGCTCTCCACAATTGTCAAATGTAGCCACCTGCATATTTTTGAATACTCAGCGGCTGAGATAAGTGGAGCAACATCTTCGTTTCCCACCTTCAGTTCAATGATTTGTTTCCTTTTTGACCTGACAGTGAAACAAACTGCTCATTTGCTGAAGTAACATTGATGCTTTTACTTATGGGACAAATTCCCCAAAGTCCTGAATATCACAGTGCCCCTCAGCACTCTGTTAAAGAGAAATGGCTCCATCAGCAACAAAGGGGCTAACAGTACAGTTCCTCAGCGGTACCGTCCCACGGGCAGCACTTTCATACACGTGAAGCTGTCAGGGTACTTGGACAGCACCACTGGGTTGCCGTCCATTCGGACCTCAGTGAGACTTGGTCGTAGATAGTAGTTGTTGTCGGACTTGCAGAAGGTGTCTATGTTGACTTCAGTGATGTTGTTGTTCTGGAGATGAAATGAAACCATGTTGGGAACAAAGCTCAATCATGCTGTGTGTTTTGTAAATTAGAAAAATGTCAGGAAATGATAGAAACCTGTAAATGTAAGACCCGGACGCTCTCTGGGATTTTTGGAACAGCTTCTAGCTGATTGTCCGCAAGGAACAGGTTGGTCAGCTTGGTTAGTTTCTGTTGGGAGGGAATGAGAAAAAAAGCTCAATAAAACTACTTTTGATTTAACTTACCAAACCATCTATTATGAAACTAGATTTGGTCATAAGAAGTGACTATCACATACCTGAAAAGCATTGGCCTTTACTCCCTTTGTTTTGAGGAAGTTGTAATTTGCATTGAGGGATGTGAGTTTGGCAGGAAGCATCGGAAGTTTGACCAATTTGTTCTCAGCCAGTGTTAATTCCTCCAGCAGGGTTAGTTTAGAGAAGGCTCCATCTTCAATCTCTGAGATCAGGTTCCCTGTCAAGTCTATCCTTTTCAGAGTCACTGTTGGAAGATGGAAAACATGAACTTTTGCATCCTGTCAAAGTTGCAGTTGATATTAAGAGAGTGAGAGAGACTTTATTGATCTCTTTGGGACCACTCCCTCAGAGAAATTTAGTTTCCAGCAGTTTATACATAAACAAGAAAGAATCTCAAAAAAAGCCTTTATTTGGCAGTGGTAAAACCTTTATTGAGGCTCAGTCTCCCTTCTTTTTGGTTGTGTATTAGAAGATTATTATATGTTACTATTGCTGTATCTGTTGTAAAACACCTCTTTTTGGGAAAGAGGCAGCTGGGCATGTTAACATTTTTAAAACTGACTTGGGACTTACTTAATCATTAAAATATTTACTGAAAAGATAATTTATTAGTATACATTATTATATGCACTGCCAGTGAAGGTTAAGACAGTGCCTTTAATGACCTCCATCATGTATATTTTCTAAGTTATGAGGTATGGGGGATTTGGATGGGTAAAGTGAAACAGCTGCACTATGGTCTATATTTCACCCTACTGTTTTTTTTATTGGCATTGGAAAGCACTTTGTGTTTTTTTCTGAGCTAAGTTTTTATTTCTATATGGTTCAAAAATGTTTTCAGACTCACCAATGTCGGAAAAATCTTTGTTGCTGATTTTTCTGATCTTGTTAAAGCGGGCGTACAGGTAGGCGGTTTCTTTTGGCAGCGTGGGAACAACGGTCATGTCCGGACTGACCTCCTCACAGTACACCGAGCCAGTCAAACACACACACAGCAGACATGTGGGAAGGTCTGCAGCACAAAACAAACAAACAAACAAAAAAGCATCCTCATAATATTCCTATCTTATAGAGAGCAGAGAAAGCACGCCAGAAAGCTTGACTTTCTCTCAGGTTTTGAGACTGTCATAAATACCATACACACATTTTTTGTTTTAACCAATCAATTTCAAAACTAAAGATCACCAGTTAATAATTGACTGTATAATAATTAATTAAACATCCTTCTAGCTGCCTTCACTTTTTTTTTGCGCTCATGTTTTTGTAAATGTAGGTTTTGCCCTCCTACTACCTGCAGGCTGAAGCAAAGTAAACATGCTGTTTGCACAGGAATTGAATTCCTCAGTCATTTGGGGTTATGGGTATGTGAGCAGGTGCAGATATGTTAAACGGGTTCATTTCTTACCGATGGTGTCTACTGCTGATGAAGTTGGGCTGGGATCGGGCTCATCAGCAACAGGCAGTGCCCTCTGCAGGTGAAAATACAGCAGGCTCATATAACAGCCAGAGCAGAACATTAACACTGCCAGGGTTAGGAAGTCATCTTTATAATCAAGTGGATATACTTGGCTGTGTCAGTTTGCATCTGGTGTTTGCTCATTTCTCTCTTTTTAGTGCAGCTTAAGGTTTCAAAGGTTTTTTGCAAACTGATGTGGTGGGATTAACAATGCCATGTTTGTAACTTTGAAATGTCTAATTGAAAACAGCAAGGGTGCAACAAGAGATTTAAATCTCTGAAAATGTGAGGTTGAAACTCTGTAAAATGCATTAACTTATGAAAAATAATTATAGTACAAAAACATGCTTGCAGAGATTCACAGTACTTTTAATACATTCAAAATTCTTTCAAGGTTTTTTTTTTTATTATACTTCATTTCAAGTTTCTAATGTTCAAACACTGATTTGAAAGGTTTTCAAATGTTTTTTTCAGTTTCAGATTATGGCATGATTGTAATCCCATACATACAAGGTCTTGTTACTTCAACACACCTATTTGTAAGGTTCATCAGCATTGTGATGCACAAAGGAAAAACCTTTGCTTTTATTTTTCCTTTAATTTCTTGCAGAGTTTATTATTGATTTCCTCTGTAAATGCAAGGCCAGTGGTTTTTGTGGGGTCACTTGCCTAATAAGAAGACTTTTTTAAAGTAAATCCCGTGCATTACATTTGTGTAATTATGCTATATTGTACAAGTCAGCACCTTTATGTTGCACATCTACCAGACTGGAATTCTTACTGAATTATTATTGCTGCAATGTTTACTTGTTACCTTTTAATCATTTATGTTTGGTCTAGGCACCAAAGTACATACTTTTTCTTTAAACAAACATGTACTGTTTACTGCACTGTGGATTATATAGATGTTTTATAATGATAAAATTAAGCACAGGAACAAAGCCTCATCTACAAACAAGAAGTTACTTTCATATTGTTCACTGTAACATGATTCCCACTAAGTGTTTCATTGTGGCTACAACATTACATTAGACTGTTTTGTATGGCTCTTTTTTTTTTTACCAGACCACAGATTTAATCAGGACTACAGTGAGCTGCTGGCTGTCTTTTAGTGGCAAAAATTTAGGCTAGTTTCTTTATGTCCACAAGTTTTTTGGGTCAATTTCAGGATCTCTATGTCAAGTGTTTCTGAGAAAAAGC
Source organism: Pseudomugil gertrudae (assembly GCA_037177535.1). Taxonomy (NCBI): domain Eukaryota; kingdom Metazoa; phylum Chordata; class Actinopteri; order Atheriniformes; family Pseudomugilidae; genus Pseudomugil; species Pseudomugil gertrudae. The sequence continues at coordinate 6,065,030 of JBAMHV010000003.1, forward strand.
ACTATGTTCACTCTTAGATGTAATCTTCATAGAAAATAAGTGTGTGCACCCATATATTGTGTTCCCATGAATACCAATTTGAGTTAAAAGCAGTTTAATAGTGAAAATTAGTTAAAAGCCAGACATTTGTGGCTAAATGTGGGTTTTTGACCAGTGTAGAAAAGGTTTAACAACGTAAAAAAAGATGAAGGCAAGTCTTGCTTTAATCAGCCTAAATAAGCTGGTATTGCTAACATTAACAAATTCAGCCTGGATATGTTAGAAAACAAGCATCATATATCAATAAGAATGATAATTTCCTTGGTATTTACCATTTTAATTTCTATATGGACAAGTAGATGAACCATAAACCACAAAATCATGCTAAATGAATAAATACAGCTTTGTTAGGGTGCATAATGTTGGTGGATTTTGTATTAAAGACAGCCCACACAACGTTCCATTTTGGGATGTATGTGGACATCCGCTGGGAGCCCTATGTGGCCCCTTAAATGTAGATACCATAAGTTGCCCTTTAGCCTCTGATCTCAGAAACAGCCAGACCTTTGGAGGGTGTAATACAATCCTTCCTTTCATCTGAAATGTTCTTAGTCTGCAGACAGCTAAATGAAAACAAATGACAACTTTAGGTAGTGCTACCTGTACATTTAAGGCCACTAATAATAAGCAGTCTCCAATAAAAGTTTAGGAAACTATCTGCAAATGCAACTTGTCATCTTCCAACCAGAGGGAGAGGATTCACAGTGCCACCCGTGAACCAGATGTCAATCAAATGAAATCCTGCAGCATCATTTGTCAGATGGTTGCAGACTTTGTTAATATCCCTTGACTTGTTGGACCTGATATAACCATCCTAATTCAAAGTACCAAACCGGTTATACTAAAAGGGTCTCAAACCAATTCAAATGAGAAGGCATAACTTTCCACATGTTAAATTATAACATCTAATGATCTTTGCATCAGTGTTTAATTTCAGCAATGGCTTTACGGTGAGTCTGAAGAGTCTGGCAGTGATGGGATTTTGTATAAGATGCAGCTGCTCACAAATTAAGCTTTTTAAAAGAGAAGTTGTATTTTATAGTCATATCCCACAATTTTTATAATTTATTATTTTTATTATTATTATTATTACATTTTAAATTCTTCCTTTTCATCCTAGGGATTGCCTGTGGGTTTTCCCACAAGTGTTTTTCAAAAGAAAAGTCAGTTTGATTCAAGGCAGAGTTTGGCTGCTGCTGCTGCTGCTGCTGTTGTAGGTGGTGGTGTGTGTGTGTGTGTGTGTGTGTGTGTGTGTGTGTGTGTGTGGGGGTGTGTGTGTGTGTGTGTGTGTGTGTGTGTGTGTGTGTGTGTGTGTGTGTGTGTGTGTGTGTGTTTGAAGTGAGCTGAATGAATTATCTGTCTATGTGGGCGAACAATGAAATGCAGCGCTGACAGGAACTGTCATTAACAAGTAAGGGGAAGCATATGAACTGGCAAAATCATGAGAGGGATCATTAATTTTCAATCTGTGGTTGAATTAATAATTTCATTTATGCATATGCACCCTAATATGAACCCTTTTTGAGGTTTTTTGGGTTTAGTCAATATTTAACTCTTTCAATTTTCTTAACCTTCTAACATACAACTTGACAAGACTCCTAAAACTTAGGAATGTATTTAATATGTTTATTAAACATTTATTTATTATTTGACTATCGGACATAATGCTACACATATTGATAGACAAATGTGCAAGAACCATAAATGAAGAATAATCAGAGCACCTGAAGAAAACAATATTTGCAGAAAGATGTCTGTAAAAGCAGGTTTCTCACCCTCGCCCTCCTTGATAACAAATAGTCATTGAAGTATCCGCTGAGCTGTCTGTTAGGTAGAGATCCTGGTATCAGCCAAGAGTTATGAGCAAACATCCTGGCTGAGGCAGCTGCCATCCAGAGCACAAGCGTACAGGTGAATAAGAGTGCCTTCATGTTGTCCAAAGCAGTGTGATACTGACGCACCAGAGCCTGAAAGCCTGAGTCTGGGTCAGAAGCTGCTGCTCTCTCTGCTTCGAGCCCCTGTTTGGATGAGTCAAGTGACTGTATTTAAAGGCTGAACCAGTAGCTTCCAGCAGACTCTTAAAGCAGAGTTTATAGAGCACAGCATTTAACCCTTTCCTGACCACCCACCATCCATTTGTTGTGAGACAGAAGCGCTGAGACAGTCAGGGGGAGGGAAACACACACCTAAAGGAGGTTAAAAAATGGATTAAGTGTCCATTTTTCTCCTAAATATCAATTTAATGTGTACAGAAAAAACACAGAAAAATTGTGGAGAAAGCAGAAAGTGTGAGTGTGTTTTGTCTGGAAGAATGCCTCTGGTCTCGGTAATGACTTATAACCAAATTATCCTTCATAAGGCTGGATTAGTGTTTTACTTCTCTCTGTTTTCCTCTCATCTGATGGTCAAACTATTTATTAGACACTACTTTTGAACTCCCTCAACCAACATTGCTGCTTCTGATTGATTACGGTACTTAGTATCTCCATCTGCATCAGCCTGCAACTGGAGCTGATGCTTCATGAGGCATAAGTATTTTCCCACAGACCTGTTCTCTTTACAAATAATTCAAACAAATTGTCCATCTTGAAATTGTCTCATGAGCTTAAAGGAGAACTTCGCTTTTTTTTTTAAGTAGTTGTATCCAAATCCCGCGTGATTTCGCCGAAATCGCGCGATAACTCGTGTCAAAACACCGGTGGGAAGCAGCACATCCCACCCAAAACAAAGCAATCGTGAAGGTAATACAAATACTTTCGTTCA
>JBAMHV010000003.1:6067931-6078171 GCA_037177535.1 Pseudomugil gertrudae
ACCAGAGTCCAGACTAAACATGGAGAAGCAGCGTTTAGCTGTTATGCTGCAAACATGTGGAACAAACTGCCAGTAGAAATTAAACTCTCACCACATATAGACATTTTTAAATCAGGTTAAAAATGTTTCTTTTTTCATGCACCTATGAATGACATCTGCACAGTAACTTTATCTGATCTGCTTTTAATGGCTTTTATTTATTTGTGAATTTTTTGTGATTTTTGTTGTTTTTATTCTTCTTTACAACATCTGTAATGCTTTTTGCTGTTTTTATGTAAAGCACTTTGAATTGTCCTTTATGAAAGTGCTATACAAATAAACTTGCCTTGTCTTGCCTATGAGCCCGATAAATTCTGGCATTGTCATCAGGGAAGAAAAAAATCCATTGATGGAATAACCTGGTCATTCAGGATATGAGGGTAGGCAGCTGACCTCATTCTTTGAGCTGAACCAAGACCTGACCAACGGCAGCAACCCCAAATCATAACACTGCCCCCACAGGCTTGTACAGTAGACAGTAGGCATTATGGCTGCATCACTTCATCTGCTTCTCTTCTTACTAATAATTAGCCTTTTAATAATATTTAGCTTTATGTCTCCCAATGGAATCTGGTAGTTCTTTTATTGCCAGAGAAGCTTTTTTTCGTGCAACGTGTAACAAGACAGCAAAACGCATAGACTGGAGATGTCCAGCACATAGAAACAGACAACATGGATGAACAAAATGTCTAACAGGCAAGTTAGACAGTCATGATAAACATGCATAAGCCTATTTAAATACTAATATATTCTCCGCTTAACTCGCTTTCTTTGGACTTTTCTGTTGCTAAGGATCAATGCTGCTTGTCAAAGAATGTCACATTGGATGAAATGAAATTAAATGAATGAATAAAAAATACTTTATTGATCCCAGAGGGAAATTCTAAATGATCTGTTCTGTGATTTCTGTCATCTCCACAAATGTATGTTGGAGCTCAGGCTTCTTGTCTTGGTTTGTGTTGGGCAGAATGCTGCCCTCTACCCTTATTCCATTAGTCTTCATTGCTATCTGGTCTGGAATTTATTGTAGGATGCTTTGAATTCTTCGTTTGTCTTTTCCTGTTGGCAAACTCTTGACATAGAGAAAAGACGATGGACAGGTGTTTGGAAACATTGCTTGTAATGGAGTCTGCTAATAAAGGGCAACTTCCTTTTGTATCCAGAGAAGTCTGTAAATACAAAGTAAGTCCATAAATGCAATGGGTGGCCTCACATGGCTGCTGAGGCTGCACTGGTTTGTCCTAGTAAAAACAACAGCACGACCACAGCATTTGCTACCCTGCGTGAGGCTACTGAGCTGATGGTCAAAACCACGTTTCAGGCCTTTCAAATTCAGATGTTACTTCTTTATGCGAAAGATCCTTGTTCTCAAACAGTTGATGATAAAAGGCAAACAGGCTCTGATACAGCTCAGACCTCAGCAACCTGTTTAATCAAAATAGAGTAAAAATAGTAAAGAATTACTTAGTTTGCAGTGACCTATCAAGTAATAACATCTGATACACAAACAGAATTACTGGAAATTTTCAGAAGTTGTTGGATGACTTCCTGAAGCGTGAAGGCTAAATTATTCCGATTATTCAAGCACTTTTCAACAGCTGTTGAAGTCCATCTATTCTTGAGTTCAACCTTGGTTGTCAAATGAGAGCGATGCCGGGCTTCTCAAGAGTGGTTCTCAAGAATTTGCAGATTTTTTGTGTGTGTGTTCTCAATGCACTTTCTCAGATTAGTGAGGGGGAGGGGGCAGTAGGACAGTGCTTTTCTATAAATGAGCAAAGACTGATGTTTCACAGAAAAACAGTTAAATAGAAAACATGTGACTATTTTAGCTTTTGAGAGCTGAGGAAAAAGAAAGGGGCCCAGATATAAACATCCAAGGAACATGAGCCAGTACTGTTACAGGTGTGTTAGCAATTATGAGCACCTTTAAACTTTTATGACTCTGGAAAAAGGGCCAGTAACTGGAGAATGTGTTTTTACTGTCACTAATTTTCTATAGCACAGTGTGAGCTTCTGGGGTGTTTCACTGGTATTTCACTCCACAATAAAGCTGATCAATGGGGAAGCCAACCAAAGCTACACAAAACCCCAGTGCCACAGTGATTCTAGAGCATGCAATACTCAAATTTAGCTAAATGCCTGCTCTATTTTTTTTAACCCCTATTTTTAGCATGCTTTACTCGTGGATCCATATGGCAGAAACATGCATCAGCACAGGAAAAGAATTCAAGATATGGATTAAAGCAGCAGACCCTTTAGACCATCACTGGTCTCTGTATCATCTAGTCAGCCAGTCTGAAGAGTTGGGCCAAATAACACGAGAGAGACAGAAAGAATGCTTAGATAAAAACTATGCTTCGATCCAGGGCAGTTTCTTATTCTTCCTTCTGGTTTAAGTCAGTTTACATGAGATTTTAAAGGATGAGGTTTGAAAGAGGCTGATGTGACACTTGAACATGAGAAGCATCATGACTCTAAATTACCTGCATATCAGTAATTACAACATTTGTGATAAGAATGGTGCTATGACTGAATATGAACATTACAGGCCTAAGCTAAGGGCAACTCTCTGTGATGTTTGAATCAGAAAGTATGTTTACATGAAACTACAAAAAGAAGTTTTTCTTTTTTAAAAAAAGTTTGTGTTTTTAGGCCTAACTATGTATAACTACACTATTTTTTGCTTTAGTTGGTATATTTATAAGGGGCTGTCTTGCTAAATACATTATGTCAGGGGAAACATGTTTCTGTTAAACCCATTATAAAGTTTACAAAACTTCATTACCAGTTAGCATGTTAGCTGTGTGCATTTTCACGTACCCACATTTAAACATTGTTTCTTTGGTCATTAAATAACCTCTATGTGGCCTGTTTTCATTACTCCTAGCTACCAGCTCAAAGCTGAACGACTGTGGACTTTCAGAACTGAAACTTTGTCCGGTTTCGTATTCAGGTTTTCTGCTATTGTGATTGCTTTGTTTTCCTTTTCCTTAACAGAGCAAGTAAAAATCCCCTTTCCATATGTCACTTCTGGTACGTTAATGAGGTCGCTTTATTTAGGCAGAGAGACGAGGAAAGCCACATATGGGTGGTAGGAGCATCTTTTATTGTGAATTATGACCTCTTTTTGAATTGGAAATTATCATTTAAGGTCATGTTCACACAAGCTTTGTTTAGTCTGATCTGAACCCAGGAACATTTACCTCCCTGGTCCAGTTTGTTTTGGTTTATGTCCAGGATTATGTACGGGAAACTCTGGTCCTTGAGGGCCGCAGTGCTGTAAATGTTGAGCATTTCCCTGCTGCAACACACCTGATTCTGATCAATGGGTAATTAGCAGACTTGTACAGAATTTGTTGTGAAGCTCTGCACAAGCCTGCTAATTAAGCCTGAGAAAGGGGAGAAAGGGACAGTTTTTAGGGAAAATATATATAATTTAAATGGACTTATACTTATATAGCATTTTTCCAGTCTTATTGACTACCTAAAGACATTCATTTTAGGTTAATTGGTCATTCTAAATGGTCCTTAGGAGTGAATGTGTGTGTGCGCCTGGTTGTTCGTCTGCTTGTTCGTCTCTCTGTGTTGCCCTGTGATGGACTGGCAACCTGTCCCAGGTTTACCCTGCCTCTCGCCTGCTAATAGCTGGGATAGGCTCCAGCTACCCATGATCCTGGAATGGATGAAGTGGTATGGAAAGTGGATAGATATTTGAAATAAAAAGATGAAATATTAAAAACAATAAAATGTTAATATTCAGCATCTGGTTAAACATCTAAGCCTGATTGATCAGCTTTAGCTTTATAGCAAAATAATATTTAACTTGGTCTTCATTTATTGTCACTATGTTGTTCTTTCACACAGCTAATTAATAAAGTGCACAGTATGCAGCCATACAAATTAGGTTCTAGATTTAATAAAACTAACTAAAATGACATTGTTGCTGTGTAAAGGTTTCTCATAGGCAATGATCGGGGTGTTCCTCCCACTTGCAGATACACAGAAAATGAAGCGATGGTTGGATTTAAAATGCATCACAATGTGTAAAGACGCACCCCGTTTTATCTGTCCCTGCTGGAGGACATGCCGCATGAAGACTCTGGAGTGAGCTTTTTAGCCGTCTTCCTCACACTGTGTACCATGACTCGCCACGCTGTGCCAGTCCCTCTGTAAGTGCTGAAAACTGGCATCTTCCAAAAGGAACTGACTGACATGTCAGGGCTGCTCGCTCCTCTTCCCAACACAGAGAGCAGAGTAACGGGACTATGTGCACCACACCGTGTTGGGTGAAACCATCAGGCTGATGAAGGGCAGGTGGAAGTGCAGCGATGCCACAGGAGGAAACCTGTTACACACCTGATAATGAGGGCATGTACTGCATAACATGTACAAAATGAGAACGTGCCATAACCCTCAAAGACAAGTGATGTCCCTGATCTCAAACCCGTCCCTGCATATAAGATTTTTAAAAACCTACTGCTTTACACCAGCATAGAGAAGTGATGCAGCACACTAGAGCGAGATCATTCTTATTTATTCACAAGTTTTGTTTTAGTGTAATTTCTGCCAAGGTAGTCTTTATTCCTCCCCAACTCCTGCACTGTCTCCATGATGGGGCTGATTGTGTCCCTCTGCAAGGACCCGAGGTGCTGAGAATCACTGTCCTCACCCTGTCCAACCTGCTGCACCTCTGCAAACTCAGCAGGGACACACAGGAACTAGAATATTTTACCAGTGCAGTCTGAGACGTTTCATTTGTGTCTGTATGTTTATTTTGTAATCTGAAACAAAGGAACAAATCACCTTCAACATCAATCGGTGTCTCTGCTGCATTTGGTTGCAGCCGATCTGTGACCACATCAGTTTACACTATACTATATAAAATAGCACGCTACTACAGAAGCCAAAAATGGTTTCACAGGTTTTACTACTCTTAATGTTCCAAATTAACCACTTTTATCTGATATAAAGATAATGTGATGAGATGTGAACTGTCTTTCTAGTTCATCTCTCCTGACAGCTGTGGTCAACTTGACTGTGAGCTAGGCTTCAGGGTGATAGGTGCAAGTGAGCAATAACTAACAGCAGACTGCCAGTCCAGACAGGACAACATATACCAGTGAGCTAACTCCAGTTGCAGGCCCTGCAGCGTTTGACTCTGCAGTCCGTCTGGCTTGGCATGAAAAGGCTTTGCTTCTCTTTGTTCTAGCCGTCAACTGACCTGATGTGTAAACCTACCGCTGCAATGGTGTGTTTTTCCGGTGACGTAGCCACCCACTGGTTCTGGGTTACTGCCAGCAGCAGCAGACTCAACATTGCTGTTTTAATTTCAGCTCAGGGATTTCTTACATAATGATTGCTACACACTTTAAGTTAAGTGGTTAATACAAACCAACTGCTACAGCTTCAGTTGCTTGTTGTAAAACCAAGTAAAACAAATAAGTGATGTTCAGAAAGTGATTACACAACACTTCATCTGTGCAGACCATTGTAGCTGCTTATAAATAATCATTTTGGTTTCGCATAAGATTTATTGCTAGTTAAATTCAGAGATAAGTGTTTTTTCCCCTCTTTGACAATCATAGTTTTTATAGCATTTAATGGGGCTCTACATTAAATGAAGGGTTTTTTATTGTGGGCAGGGTGACTTTAAGAACCTGTCACTATATGATGTGTTTTTTAAAAGCTGCAAACTCCTGTTGACTTTATAAGGGCTGTTGTGGGGGTACAGATGCTACAACCAGATGTGTGAAACTTTGTAGATTCATCACAAAATATTGTGTTCACAAAAGTAGACATGTGTACACACTTGCTTTTTGCTGGAGGTAAAACAAAATACCAAATTAAATACTAAATTAAATTCAGTATTGACTGTTTTACAGATATATTTATATACTGACTTTTGTCTAACTTTTAATCTACAATACTGAAGAAATAAACTCTCCAAGAAATTGAAGTGTGGCAATTTCGACATGCACTGCTTGTATATTGTGATGGTCAGACAAATCAACATATTGGATACTTTCTGATGGTAATAAATGATTCATTGCTAAAAGAGATTTTACACATTCCTGTTAAATTGAAGATTTATTAAAAAAAACTTGTAATCTCTGTGGATTTAAATTTAATTTAAATTAAATGGTTATTAATAATATTATTTTACAAAGCTGCGAAATTATATTCAGCAGATTCTTTCTTGCTTTGCCTGTTTCAGATTGAAATCAATGATGATTCTGGGTCTGAATTTCTTATCTTTTTTTGCAATTTGGGATCCCCGGGAAGATGTATTTCTCATCCAACATACTGTAGAAGCAAATTCTTTTCCTTCTGGCGAGTCTTGGTTCAAATACTGGCAATCAGCCTTGGAATTTATTCCCAGTGGAGGGGCTGATGGTTAAAACAGAACAACTGCAGCCTCCAGGAGACCACCGCCTCTGTGTTACAAACAACTGGTTTAATTTCAGCATTTCTGCATTTCTCTGGTAAGTATGAGGATTGCTTTTATATATATATATATATATATATATATATATATATATATATATATATATATCAAGAATGGTTCTTCTACTTATCTGTTCATCTCCCTGATTGTAACTAAATCTCTCATGCATGACGGTTTAAGAAAATAGTAGCTCATAACTTGCACAGATGCTTTGTCTGTCACTTTTGCATCACTGAATCTGTTTTAAAGGCTTGTAGAGATGCAGCCACAGACCGCTGTATTCCTGCTGTGCTGGCCCCTGCTGTCACGTCCAGAGGCAGAGCAGATGTTGAAAATACACGGTGAAGAAGGCCAGGATTTAAAGTTTGCTGTTTCACTTACAACTTCATCATGCTAAAGAAGTTCTTTATTGTAAAAGACATTTGTTAAGTCAGTGAAACTTGAAATCTGGTGTAAATGCAGGAACTAGTGTTGGGCCGAGGCTGGACTGTGGTTCCAGTGGCTTCCCACTCAGTTTTAAATGACAGCAAGGCCATGCCAGAATGCTGTCCTCATTTTGGAAGAAAATCTACATGCTGAGTTTAATGTTTACTCTTGCTCTTGTTGTTTTATTATGCACATAGCCAAACATAATTATTTTCCTTCAGGAAAATAAGATTCTTTTCTTTTTGCCCTTCATCCATCACATCTGGTTTGTTCTTGGCTTTTTTTTTTGCTTCGGTCTCCATCCGGAGCTGTTGAATTGAGCTGTAGTGATTTGCACAGAATACCTGGTATATTTTATGTTGTGGACACATCAGGATCTACCACCTATGCTGTTTACTGTAAATAAGCCTTCATGGTTTTCTAAGGCTGGAAGCTTTTATCCCAGCATGAGGTTTACTATCAGCTCCTCCAAACAAAGCAGGAGGGTTTTCCAGTGTAGAGACCACTAGCTGGCCAGCTTGTGTTGAATGCATGCTTTATGAGTAAACAAACCCAGGATTGTAAAACTAAAGACTCCATGTTCGTTTTGATGTAAAAACAAATATCTTTGAGTCAGTCCGGTTTTACAGGTGGATTAGGATAACAGCCATATCTGACTTTTTAAATAAAGCTTTGCTGAGTTCAGATGTGGAAACCGGCTCTGAGAAGTTAAGGGTTCTGAGAATGGCTCCAGTTAGGATCATGGATCATGTTAGCAGACTACAGACGTAGAAACTAAACCCCACTCACTTGCAGCGAGTAGTGGGAATAACATTTAAGGCCTCTTAGCTCCCAGGAAAGGCTCCAGCTTTCATGCAAAGCTGAATTTGGAAATTGATTGGATTATTATTGAAAATGGATAATGTTCAGCTTCCAATGAAGCGATCTGAAGTTAAAACTGTTCTCAGGATAAATGCAGATGAGAACAAATTACTGTTTTACTGCCTGTATGTGGACTGTAGTATTAAAGACAAACATCTGTTTTCTGAAATCTTAAGTTTTTCTCTGTGCTGATGCTGTGTTGTTTCAGCTCTGGTGCTGTCTCAACGACAGTCTCTATATGGGACGACATACCATCTCTAATTAAACTGTCAGCTGGGACATGATGGTTTGGACCAAACTTGTATATGACATGTGGAGAGTATTACTGGCCTAGTGGATTCCAGTTTACATTGGTTTTGGAGAGTTGTTTTCAGTCCTCTGATGCTGAGAACTGTTATCCCAGCTTTCAAAGATTTGGCCTTTTCCCAGACAGAAACCGAAGGACATTCGAGCAAATATAAAAAAAAACCTAGGTACCTTGTTTCTGTAGAAGTCAGTCAGATGCATTTAGCTTAGAAACTACAGAATGTAGGTCTCTGACAGCTAAAACGCAGCATATGTGACCTCACCTCTGACGAATTACAGATGGAGCTCATTTTCAGCACCTGTTTCCAGGTACCAGTCATCCCTGTTGGACCTGAGGCTGCTGAAAGAGTTACTGAAGTGATTTAGAGAACAATGGCTTATGCTGATGAGATCTCCCTGAAGATTGGTAAGACACATAAACTTTGGTAAACTGTAGTGGTAAAATAAATGGATGTGAGACTTATTGCAGAGCGCCACCCACAAGAATAAATCCTCCATCTTCTCTCGCGTGTTTATCTCTCACAGAGCCACCTTGAAATTTAAGTATTTTCTGTCTTAGAAAAGATTTTTAAGCTTTAGAGCAGCAACTTAATCATATATTCACACTTTAGCACCCACTAATGATGGCTAATTAAGCATCCGATTTGCATCCTGTCTTTTTTCGGAGCTCTCTCTAGTTAATAAAAGCCAGTCTAGTTTTGACTCTTGTTCTATGGCACTTTATTTTATCCTTGAGTTGATACCCAGTGATATCATGTGATGCTATGGGTTGGAAAACAAGTTAAAGTATGGCGTCTGTGTCTGAGGACACTGCAGGACAATGACACTTATGGATGCAGGACGGAAAACATGGATGTTTCTTGTTCAACTGGTTGCAAGTTTGAGGTCTTACTCTGGTGTTTCAAACAGTTGCTGTCTAACTCTGTGGTGTCCAAGTACAGTCCTTGAGATCTACCACCCTGCTACTTTTAGATGCATTCCTTCTCCAACACATCTGAATCAAATAGCTGATTTCCCTGCACTTCATCTAGCTCTGCAGAGGCTTTGTAACGAGCCATTCATTTGATTCAGCTGTGTTGGAGAGGAGTTGCAGGATGATCTCGAGGACTGCACTCGGGCCCCCCTGGTCTAACTGTTGTCTACAACGGATGTATATAAAGTAACTTTGTGGTCCTTAATATCTGGATATTCCCTCTGTATTTTACTTTGTGCTAAGCCTTTCTTTTCATTGTACCATCACTCAAAGTTCTGAAGAGGTTTTATTTGTTGATGAAGGGAAAATATTTAATAGAATAACAAACAGAAATGGTTTGGAAAATAATTATTTGCCTGGTTGACAAATCGAATCAACTTGCAGTTCCTCTTCTGCCAGCCCAAACATGCTGAAGCTTGAAATTCTTCTGGGTTTTTTTTTATACATTTGTTTAGTCTATTTAATTATAAAGCAATCAATCATGTAGTACAGTAGCCTGCTGTATAGTTATTTTTCCTACTATAATTCTGCTTCACCTAAAATATTGTTTTATGTGATTAAACTCAATGTATTTTTCATGTGTCTTTAGAAGCGAGGGAATTCTGGGAAGTTCCCATGTTAATGTAATTATGTCTGTTTAATAGTACATTGTGGTCGTGAGTGTTTCCTTCTGTGCTAATTGTGATGAGGAGAGCACAACTGTCTCCTCAGCAGTAGACTCCATCTGGATAAAATCTCTTTTTATTGGACAGCTCTTCAAAAGCTCTGGCTTTAACATTGCTACTGGCTAAAATAGCAGCGTCTGTGATTCTGGGTATGACCGTCTGTCTCCAAATTTCTCTGTCTGCTTCTCTTGTTTATTTTATGTTGACTGACCTTGCACATTAACCAATACTGCATTAAATTCTTATAGCAATTGTTAAATTGATTTTCTGCATATACTTGTAACTTTTGATCTAAATTTTCCCCATCAAATGATCCCTTCAGAGGTCTTAGTCATTATTTTTTCTTGGTTATATTTATTGATTCGGCTTCACACTTTTTTCTGCATTTTGGACTGAAGTCAAACTAAGCAGTTATATATATATATACAATGGGGGAAATAAGTATTGAACACGTCAACTTTTTTCTCATTATATTTATTTCCAAAGATGCCATTCATGTGACATTTCTTCCAGACACTGGTATTA